>JAKSZP010015972.1:0-140035 GCA_022478985.1 Massospora cicadina | reverse complement strand
CCTGGATCAACTTCTCCAATTTTGCCGCAGGTTCAGTGTAACCCTGAACTATCCATAGGGAGATTTGGCTGAGGATTGAGGGCAGTATTAACCTGATTCGCAGGGTTCCACCAAGAATCAACCAAAGTTTTTTAGCAGATATTATTCAAATCAAACCCAAAATCACTCTCATTACAATATCAGACTTGTAATTGCCTGGCATCATCAGGCCTGCTGTTAAATTTCTTCCTATCAAAATGGAACTTTTTTATAAGTAGATATGTCAGAATTTTGGCAAGCTCAACGAAGTATGGGATAGATTGTCAGTAATTAATGACCATTATGAAGAGGACCTGGTTATAGCGTAAGTTACTTGGTCAAGTCATTTTCTCAATAGCAATCACTTTTTCAGGTAGAGGCGAGATTCCTCCTTAGTAACCTTAAGCCCATGTAATTCCATTATATCTTAAAAAATGGCATTTGGCGGGTTTAAACTTCAATGAGGTTTAACAAAGATTGTCAAACATTTTCTTCTTATGGGTGAGATATTGATTAAAAGTGCAGGAGAATATTTTCACATTGTCTAAATAACTCAACGCACAAAACTTCTTTAGGTCTCCCATTATTCAGTCCATCACTTTTTGAAACGTGTCCAGGGCATTACATAACCATTGGGGCATTTGAGTATGTTTGATAAACCTATACTTGCTATAAGGGCGCATTTACTCTTTATCATCCAGTGAAAGCATGATCTTCCAATAAACTCTGGTGAGATCCATCACAGTGAACAAATGAGATCCATTTAAGAGTCATAATGAATCAATGATCTGCAGCAGCGGATAACTGTCCTTTCACAAAATGGCATTCAGTCAGTGATAATCCATTAATACCCAATGTCCTTCATCTTTTTTTCATATGAGCAGCAATGGCAAGGCCCAAAGTCTTTGCAATGGTTTAAATGATCAAGACTACAGGAGCTGCTTCAGTTTTTTTGTGACCTGGGCTTCTTCAACTTTGAATTTCTGGTAGGGTTAAGAACAGATGAGAGGGGCATCACTGGTAAGCACCTTATGCTGCACTCCCTTCATCCTTCCAAAATCGTCTAGACCTGTGGAAAATAAGTCATCATACTCTTTAATCAATGAGTCCACTTGTCGCAGCTGCTCAAAATGAAGGTTTCACCTATTTTTACATTGACATGGGCTAGAATAGGGTTTTTGTCAATCCCTAGGGCATGCAAAGTTCCGCACATATGGAAGTATTCAACTTGGTTGGCGCGTAGATATTAAACATACACAACAGGTTGGTTTTAAGTTATTTGCATGGTTTGATTGGTTATGTTGGCCATCAAAATAGTTATGGGCCTCTGGTAGGCTGGATCCAGCACCCTAGAGCAGGTAAGAGGTTCTTGAATGTCTGTATTAGGATCTCAACATATCTCTAATAAATGATCCATCAGAATGGTGATTTGAAGTCTGGTATCCACTAGAATTTGAGCTTTTAGTGGTATAGCTATGAAATTGATAGTATATACTGGCATACCTATTTGTGCTTCTGCTCGGGAAGGTAACAATTTGGCCTTCAAATCAACCAATCAGTGCTTTCTCCGCTCAATGTGGTTGGTAAATTCGATTAAACAACTCCTAGGTTTTTGATTTCGTTTCTCTTTAGGAGTATTCTTAATGACTAGGGGATGAAATACCCTAAAAATAAAAGTCTTTATAACTAATTAGGGTTCAAATTTAATCAGGAATTGTGTGTCTATAAGAAGATCATAACCATCATTCTCTAGCACAATCGCCAGAGCCGACACTACCAGAGATCTAAACCAAAATGGCAGGGTTGAGTAGGCTCCCAGAGAGTGAGTTTGATGAGGTCCACAGTTCCATAATTAAAAGTGTGATTTTGATCCGGAGTGACCTCATTCTGTTTCACTAGTCAAGAGGAAATAACATCGACTGAAGGTCCAATGTCAACTATTGCCAAAATCTACACTATATAGAAACTACTAAAACTTGAGTACCTTCAATACCAAAATTGGGGATTGAGTAGATTGATCTCCCTGGAGGAAAAGATCCAGAAAAGCAGATTAAGAAGAATATTAATCTTCAATTAACATCAGTGAATCAGAAACCTACAATTTTTCAGGCTTTGTTAAGATGTAACATTTAGTGCGTGATGCAGTGAAAGATTAAGAGTGAAGCGCCGAGTCATCAGCAGAGGGTGCCTTATGCCCTAAGAAGAAACTGCTTTTCCCGCCTCATCAATCTTTTTTTACAACAGGAGTCCTCTTGATGTCCAAAAAATTACACAATAAGAGCAAGGGTCGCAATGAGGTTTAGAACTTTGAAATAATCCTACAGCATGTGAGGTTAGTCGCCTTATTAGATGCTTGATGCATTTCTGGCTCAGGAAATTCTATTATGTCTCCTTGGTATTGAGAATAGACTTGTACATCTTCTTTGCATTTTGGAAATAAAGCACAAGATTGGTACTGTGTTAGAAAGTGGGGAGGTTGGCTGCAATGGCGTCATCTAAGTTAATTTGATCATAGGATGCTAGTGCCTGAGCCTCATGATAAAACCACTTGGTGATTTCGATATTGGTTTACCTATGTCATACCGGATTCACATAAAAACCTGATTGTGTTTAGAAAGGGATATGTTACTTCCAAGACCTTTAATAAGGGCATCCCGTATAGCCGCCCAAGTGGCACACGTCTTGAAGTATGGCATCATGATTTATCAAGACATGCCATCCAGACAGGTTTGAATATGCAGACATTTGTGACAAACCATAGCTTGTTCTACTACAACTTCATACACAAAAAGAAAAGACTGAATGGAACTAGTCCCTGGCACATACTTCTCTTTAAAGGTGGGTCTGAACTATCAAACGGGTTTTGATAGAACATAAATAGCCTGAGAATGGATTTCATTTAGTTGAATTTATGGTACCTATATAAGTATGAAAGATAAACTTATTGAATTGGCGGCGGAACTCATCCATAGAATCTTGAAGAGTAGAGTAGCAGTCATTGACATGAGAAAGTGGGGTCTTGGTATCTAGGAGTCAAAGGAGCCTTTTGATCTTGGAGAACTGAAGTGCTAATTGTGCAGAAAGAGTGTCTTGTTTAGCATCAACTTTTTGAAGCTTAGCATTCATCTCCTTTAGTAGACAATTCACTTGGGTCTGGAGAGAATTCTGGGAGTCAATCAGGCATGAACAGGTTTAGTTGTTTTTGCATACTTGTTGTAAAAGGATCAAGGTTAGATCCATATCAAGGTTATCACTTCAATAGTCATCTCTGCTCCTTAGGTCACCTTTAGTAGGTGTCATTCAACAGGCTTAATATGAACTTCATGGTTTTTTTTTGAAAGAGAGGCCAATAGGCGTAAAGATTTAGGGGCTGTGGGGACCTTCAGGCCCAGGTGGCCCTTGTTCCCCTTCTTTCCCACTAGGGCCAATATCTCAGGGAGGTCTCCTCTGAATAATGTCTTCCTGAATAGGCGGCATAGAGGTTCATTTGCTCAAATGCTGAATTCAGGAAGCTATGATTTTAATTCAGGAATCATTGGTTTGCCCTTTTCAGAGATACAGTTGATGAGATTAGACAAAGCGCTCCCACTCATTGGTTCATATCAGTAGCTGCATGGATCATCAATTGGAAAAGTTTGCCTTGCAGTTATCAGATACCTCCAGTGTGAATATGGGCTAATTGATGTTGAATTTTGCTAAACTACCAGTGATTGTCCAAAATGGCCTCACAATTTATCAACCAAAATTAGACGCGGCTTCATACAATTCAAAAAGCTGAGCATGGGTCTGCCAGATAAAGTGGGCGCCGGACAAAAGTTTTACCCAAAGCATCATCACTTATGATATGGTTTCCTAGGCTGATAACCTAGGGGCTATATTAGGTTTTTATTTTCTAATAATCCCTTTATTTGGCTCATTCACAAATAAAGATGCGTGGTGGCTCCCTCTTTTGGGTTGGGCACTACTAGTGCTAAAAAAGAAGCTGAGCATGAATTTTAGGAGACATTCCATTTTGCCATTGGTATTCCAAGTGGTTTAGACTAAGTAACTGCATTTGATGGTGTAAAATGGGATAAACAAATAGCTGAAGGTAGTTTTCCACCAGGCTACTCCTACTTCGTTGCCAGGAAGGTCAGGTGAGAAATATATATTTTGCATGCTGGAAGAAATTTGTGCAGAGCGACTATGGCTAAATCTCCTGCCAGGAGTGATAGTTTCATCCAGTAGCGCAGAAATGGTATCAGTGACCTTGACAACCCAGTTTTGGTAAATTGAATCATCTATGGTTGAGATAGTAAAGGTCATGGTGCACTAAATTCAAGCTCATGAGTGTGAGGATAAGATGAATCTTGTTGTTAATAATGACCCATGTGGTCCAGTTCATGTTCTCCTCCATATCGGTAGGGATGTCATTGCCGTGTTATTCATCCTGAAGATAGGTCTTCACCAGGTATCTTCAGAAGGACAAGGCAGAAAGCACCAGTTTTTATTTTTTGTTTAATTCAAAGGTTGGGTCCATCGAATGTTACTCAAATTTTAGTCAAATGTAGCTCCAGCGGAATCTATTAGGGGTAACTCTTCCCTAAGGCAATCTCTCAATTGAAATGGCGTCAAGGAGGCAATCTCTGTTAACTTAAACATGCAGTAATCATAGTATTAAAACAGGAATAAATCTATAGTTTTTTTAACTAGGCAAAAATGAAAATATCTTAGATGATTAAGAATTGGATATATTTAAAGCCTTGGGGGATAAGTTCAGGATTGAGTAGGCTAGACTTTGTGAGTAAATCAGGATCAAGTTGAGTATGGAGATCTCTTGATTAGCGTGGAAGAATGAAAATGTTTTTGGCGTACATGGCACTTCTTGATTAAGGCAGTGGATTCATGAGACCTACAAATGGCAAGATCTTTGTCAGATAAATTAACATCCTTGTCAGATAAATTATTGGATTCAAAAAGGGTCAAGATTTTGATTGGTTTTTTTAGGAGTTCATTGCCCTTATTGATTTCAATATCTTATAACGATGGAACTCCATTGTTTATGTTGTGAATTAGGCCGCATTTAATCTCACCCATATCAGCATGATTCCCATTATTCAAAAACAACATTTTGGTAATT
This sequence comes from Massospora cicadina, assembly GCA_022478985.1. Taxonomy (NCBI): domain Eukaryota; kingdom Fungi; phylum Entomophthoromycota; class Entomophthoromycetes; order Entomophthorales; family Entomophthoraceae; genus Massospora; species Massospora cicadina. The sequence goes on along the minus strand of JAKSZP010015972.1, from coordinate 134,898 downwards.
TACCTAAGAAATCCCATTTATCTAGGCCAGTACCCTCAAAATTGGGGGCATTGGCCTATTTTGCTTTCATGTTCCCAAGTTTTTAGTAATATCTTTTGCTGCTCTGACTGTTTAGTTTGTAATTTCTTGAAAAATTTAGTGCATGGCTACATTTTGGCTAGCATTCCGTTAAAGCTGGAGCTTAGGCGCTGTATTTCAGATACACAGGTCCACACAAACAACAACACCCAATACTGTTTAAAGACAGCAATTTGGTTAAAAGTGTTACAACATAAGCCATATTATTACTAGTAGACTTTAATAAAACAAATAAAGGAGCACACTATAGTATCTGGTACTGATGGTGGCTCAGAGAATCACTATATCAACTTTACAGTAGACTTTTACTATCTTGTAAGGATCTGAGGAGCCCAAGTTGGCTCTGGTTGCACACTGGCGGGTTCCAATCAGCCCCCCAAAGCAACCAATCATCTTCTGTGAGTGTTGCCACAAAGTTTACTAGTTGATAAGGGGAGTTTCATCTTTACAGATGCACTGAAATGACTTCAGCAGGCGTCATGGTGCATAAAAATGCTAAAAGATGGCACAATGGAAACGGCAAGAGGGGAAAATAATTTATTTAAAATTAAAAAAATCTTATAGAACAAAATAGACCAGTACCACCACAAGTAATGGTACTAGACTTTAAGTAGAAGAAGGGGCATTGCAGGTTGTGGCGCTGTTTTTGAGTTCTGCGGCTCTTTTATTGGCATCTTCTCCAGCTGTAGGTTCCTGGGTTTACGCTTGAGAGGAAATGTCAGTTCACAAGTTGGCACGAGAACTGAAGGTGGAGGCTGTGATGGGGTATGCCATGATTGTCTGTTCCCCAATTTAGCTTTCTTAAACCTTTTCTGAAATCTTTTTATATTAAGCATGCTCCATCTTCAGAGGTCTGACGCTCAATTAAAAGTGAATTTTAATATTTATTGGAAAAGGATCTTGGGGGAATAATACTCTGGAAGGTAAAACCCATGTCATAATTATCAAAAACTTTGGTGAAATTGCATATTCATATTTCAAGTGTCTTAAAGCCATCAGATTTTTTGTAAAATTCAAGATTTTTAGGGAAATTGGTGGCGGTATTGGGGGACTTACCTGTTATTTATAACACTTTGGTAAAGCTGAAACATTTCTCTACACAGTAGCTTAATCTTGTCAACATACCAATTACTAGGCATTGGTGGGATTGGAGTGGCGAAAAGTTAGGATATTTCATAAAAATAAATTTGTTTTATTCTACTTGAAAAGGGGCGGTAGGCACCACCTGGCCTCTTTCCCTTTGTGGAAAGCCTTACATATCTACTTTAAAAAAATACTATGTTTGTAATTCAACTAATTTAACACTTACTGATTCCTCAACTCTTGAGTTCCAAGATTGGTGACTGATGGAGAAACGGATGATAAGAATCTCATCAAGCCACATTTGAGTGATCAAGTCTATTTTGATCAGAAAATTTAGAGAAGATTTGATTGCTCATCACTTAGAATGGACTTATAAGAAGATGACTAACACAAAACCTATAAATAACTGAACCTTTTTATAATAAAGTCTAGTCTTTTTTGTGAGCTTTTATCAGTTATATATATATATTCAGCTTTCTCTTTTAGTTGAGACTCTAAGTAGCTTTTAGAAATATCTGACACTTTTAGTGACATGAAACTCCAAAAGACCACCTTACAGATAGCAATCCCACTCAGATATGCTCTCTCTACCAGAGTTCTCATTGGTGAATTTTGTGGTTATCAAGCAGTCTAAGATTGGTAGACTACGGGTGTACTATCCAAATTAGGCCAATAAGCAAATGAATAGGGCGTGGGCATTTCCAACATAAGATCAATAAGCCCGAATTCTCAAATATGCTAGATGTAAACAAATTACTGGTGGGTGGTTATTATAATTAAAAGGGACCCTATTACCAATATTTTTTATGCCAACGCGGGGCAAAATAGCATATTTATGCTGAATAAAATAGGAGGCAATTATGTGATCAAAGATACATCGTCGTCTGGGGTCATAATGTGAAATAACAAGAAATGCATCGGTGAGGATTAGGGATTTAACTTATAGTGATTCAATAATTGACCATTTTATATAAAAATGTGGGCCGCGCACCATACTGATTACTAAGAACATATTAAATCCTTTATCTAAGTATTAGTTAAATAAAAAATAAAAATATAAACTGATGGTTGGTCAAACTTTGAAACCTTTTCCACACTTGACCAAACATCAGGTGGCAAAGATGAGTGTGGGGTCTGGTAAGTTAAAGAGAGCCCATGGCCCTACATTGATGGCTGATAGTATGTCTCAAGAAACTTAGCATGCACTTAGGTAATAAGGTAGCCATTAGTAGGATCCTTAAGAGAGTAGGCATCTGTATATGTCTTCTCTATAACCTTAAAGGGACTTTTCCAGATGTTTAGCTTGCTAGTCTTTTCAAATCCATGGCTATCATAATACCAGTACAATTCACCTATGACAAAAGTAGATAAGGTCCGACAGTCTTTTTTATTGCACGCTTAGCCTTGACTTTCCAAGCCATCGCGTTAAAGTAGGCAGAGTTTTTATCTTAATTAAAGTTCATGTAAGCTTCTCAAGATATCTATTGGACCTCATGCTTTCTTCTTTAAAACAAGGATATAAGAGTGGTGGTAGCGCGGGTGCTTCCCATCTAATAACTTAGATGGTGAGTGCCCCGTGGTAAAGTGATAAGCAATGTTATAAGCAAACACAGTGGAAGGCAAAAAGAGGTTTAGCAGGATACTTTGCCATTAATCAATTAACATAAAGTACCCACCAGAGTACCATTCACATGGACAGTGCCGTTGGTCTCAGGATGATATGGCAAATAAAGTACCACTATTATACCTGTCAGCTCATTGAGTTTAGTGATCATTTGGTATGTAAAGTTATTCAATTATCTGTTAAAATAAACTGGGCGCAACTATGCTAATAATTTTTTCTCCTAATTATACTTAGCGGTGGCCACCGTGCCCAGATCCTTAACTGCTTTGGTATCCATCCATTAGTGTGGTGATTGATGACCACAATTATATACTTGAGTTATCCGACAGTATTGTCAAGGGACCAACAATGTCAATAGAGATAGTGTTCTAGGAAGAAATTGAATTTGATTAATTGATATGAATTGGTCTTCTATTAAGGCGCTTCAGCTTAACGTTCCTTAAAATAACTAAGCGTCTCATGAATATCAAAAGGCATTGACTCCCAATAAACATGAGCTTCTAACTGTTAAAGATTTTTCTTAAACTGATCATGCCCCATTGCCTTGTGGGCCGCGATAATAAAGTCAATCCTCTCATTGCTTCAGGGAAAACAATGGATTGTTCACTGGTAGTTTCATAAAAGAGTCCCAACCTTAATAAAAGTATTCTGTATCAGCTTTTCCAATTTGCGTTGAACCTCTTCAGGTTCATTTTCATAATGCTGAGCTACCATTTTGTCAAACAATAAATCAGACTTATCAGCTGTAAGGCTACAGTAGGCAATTGTGAGAGTCCATCTTTTGATGCTTAACGCTTACCAGTGTTGAATTTTGAAGTAGTAGGTTTGTAATATTAAAGCCCAGCAGGTCATCCGCCATTGGGTTCCTTAAAATTTTATACCATTGCAGAAAGCCAAGGTCATAATAACATTACAATGTACGCTGTGGATGTAAGCCTAAAATTGGCAAAAAGCATAATTATGCTAAACATATTTTTCAGTAACGGTATAATTCTGCTCTTTTACATCCAGCATCAGGCTGTAAAAAGCAATCGGGGTGTTCTGCTCTTGGAATCAAGATGGGATAACACCAGCCATAAAGCGGTGAGGGATGCATCTATCTGAGCGATGAATAGCTTATCAAAGTTGGGTATACAATTACTGGCGCTTGGGTGAGGCACAGCCTTAGCTTGTAAAAAACCAGCTGGCACTCATCCATCCACTCAAATTGCACTCCATTCTTAATAAGGTGAAATAAAGTTTCATCTTTTTACTAGGATTTTCCACAAACTAGCAGTAGAAGCCAACTAACCCCATGATCACTTGGAAGTTGCTCTTACTACTTGACCACGTCATCAATAAATGACTTCTATTTTCACTGGTTAGGCCATAGGCCTAGTTTATCAATGACAAACCCCAGATAACCAAGTTTTTCTCAAAATTAATTACACCTATTTGGCTTTATTTTTATAAACCCTTTGACGAGCTGGCAGAACACTTCTTCCAGATAGAACAGATGCTCAGTTGACGTTCTAATAAAATTAAATTATCTATATAAACAAGGGCACATGAGATCTTTAAATCGCCCAATAATCTGACCATAGTCCATTAAAAGGTCGCAGGGCATTGCATAGCCCTTGCAGCATCCGTGTGGGTTGATATAGACCCTGAGCACTTATTATTGCGCACTTTTCCTGTTCCTCATTTGGCAGCTCAATCTGACAATAGCCAGAAATTAAATCCATGGCTGAAAAGTATTGCGCTTTGCCAAAGCGGTCTAGAACATTAGAGATCTGCAGTAAACTATATATGATAACATTTTTGGCAATATTGTTGAGCTTCCATTATTTTATTACCACAGGATTAGAATTATACTTAATTATAATAATCAACAATGGGGAGGCCCATGTACTCTTGGAGGGTACTAACATCTTGTGTAGTACTAGATGGTTAATTTCAGAGTTTTTCTTATTTATTTGAGGCAAGCCAACCAGGGGACAGACATTACCAAAAATAGTGGAAAGAATTATTGACATGAAACCTGAGCAGGGTCAACTTCATCATATAAAGTTTTTCCACCTCTGGATTGGGACTCAGATTTTTCTGATTATGTCATGGGTAAGGTTTTTGTTTTATTAGACCCACAAACCGCCAATAACTTTCTTTGCTGGTACCCCAATTGATGTGCGAAGGGTGGGAATCAAACCTGCAACCATCAGGTTGGTAGCTGTATGCCCAACTGACTCGCCTTCCACCCATTAACTTCAGTATTAAATCTCTATCTGTTATCTTTGAGCAAAAATAGGATGAAAGAAAATGGGCAGATGATTTCAGGCATCAATTTGATGTAACACTTTGTGTGTACAACTTTAATCAAAATTGGTTTTTTTTGCAAAAATAACGCTAACTTATCAAAAAGGGCCAACGCTTGGTTCTCCTTCTCAGTTAACCCTTCTAGTTTTTCCACAGTACTAAAGAAAAAACACGATGGCTGATATTTCCAGGCAGGCCCAGTTTCTCAAAGGTACTAAAGTCGTGAATATTTTCTACCTTATCAACTGGTAAAATATGTACAAAAGCACCAACTTGGTGTACCTTTATTTGTAAGGATGCAAATAAAGGTTGGCTAGTAATACCTAAATTCACCATGGTCAAAAAGTATAATTGTCAGGATTTCCCATATAAAGGGTAAAGCCTTGACTTGGTGCTAATTAATCAATTGTAGTTAGTACCAACTTTCCTTTAATCTTTTATCCAAATATGGTATATCATTAGACCTATTCTATTAGGTCTGAATTTATTATGAAGCAATAGGCGATACCCATCAAGCATACTGGAATTATGAACTAACTACTCAGTCAACAGAACAAAATTGATCTATTAATCCATTGATGAGAATTTAGTGAAATTGCCTCTTAGCTTATATCATTCTTGTTTATCCTAAATTTATATGATTTATGCCAACCAGGGGATGGACATTACTGAAACATAAACATCAAACAAACAACCAAAAATACAGATCAATCACCTTAAATGAGCGGCAAGACACACAAAAAATGATAAAACAACCAATCAGGGGGAACAGCGGTGAGCCACTTATCCCTCCATGGTAGAGGGGGAGGGGGGATCGGGAGATGTTTGATTTCATTTTCAACATTATAGAGGTGGATCAATGCTGAGATCAAGGGGGTTAAAGCATCCTCTGGATGAGGGTCATTTTGAAGCTGATATTTGTTGAGACTGATACTGACAATTTGAGACTGGAGCAAAGCCTCCATGAGTTCAACAATATGGTGCTCAGCTTAGATGTTGGCGTCAGGAAACTGGGATAATTGTGCAATGTTAGCTCTGGTGATGCACGTAGTTGAAGGAAAATATTCCAGTTCAGCAAGATGCTTGATAGCGGTGGTGGCAATTGCAGCTAGGAATTTGATTTCCGCTTTTACCAGCCGGGAAATCAGGAGAGAACTGGATGGGGTGCAGCCCTTCCTTAAATTCTATGACAGAGAGTGCCATGGCTTCTTGGAGGTGGCAGCTTTCAGGTGAGGCCACCGCTGCCTCAGCTAGCTGATGGTAGCTCAGGATAGGGGCAGCAGTGGGTTTGGGGAAATTTTTTAGGTGGGATTGGAGCATCAATGTCTGAATTCAGATAAGGTTCTAAATTAAACGGGAAGTCTAGAGGTGGGACAATTTCACCATATTTTGTCACTTAATCCAATAAATTCCAAGGAATTTGGTTGATTAGGATTGATTTGAAAATATGCGGCAGTAGTTGGGTAGGTTTGGGGAGGTATATTTTTGGGCTGAATATGGGTCCAAACCTGCTCCCAATTGGTTGAATTGTGAGTAAATTGGCTGGCTTAGGTTTGAGTTGCTAAATTTTTGCTGATTTATTGAGTGCATGGCCAGAGGGGGAGGGGCAGCCAAAAATCCCCACTTGAAAGCTTTAGGCGTGGCCTCATGGGTGGGGTTGGCGGTTTTAGCAGTTAGAATTGGATTGACATGCCTTTTTAGAATGGTCCAATTCATGGAAGATGGGACAAACTGTGCAATTGTTGTCAATGCAAGCCTTAAAGAAGTGGTCTGGTGCTGATAGGATATAGGCACGCGGTGGGATGTGCTGGGCTATGAACGGCTGGTGAGGGGTAATGATGGCCATTGCCTGAGGCGCCGCTAGGCGTTCAGCACTGCTCAGGACTAGAAATTGGAGGATGGGGTCTGTGCCATAAGTGGACAGCCCTGACATCAACTCCTCATAGAGTGTCTGAGGGGAAGGTGTGAGGGAAGCTTTGCAAAGTTTACCACAAGTATGGTATCATCGGTTAGTGTGTATGGGTGGTGGTAATGGGTGTTCTTTTATAAATTAAGGGCGTTGCTGCTGCAGTGGCCACGTTCTCTTTAGTGGGGAAACCAATATCAACATAGCCCTTGTAAAGGTGGAAGTCAATGAATCCTGCTGGTGTGAAGGTGGTCGTTGCCAGCTCAATAATCACTTTGTCAGCATATGGGAAGAGACGTCCATACTCGATGTGGATGTAAAAGTGGATATTGGATTAGGGTAGGGCTAGGGGATGTGGTGGGTTGGGTGGACTTTCACAAGGTACTGAACTAAGTCCCTTGGAGGGACAAAATGGTCATTTGCATTTGGCTGCTGGATGATTCAGTCCACACATATTTGCCTGCTGGGCACTAAATGCTATTGGGTGGAGCACCGCTGCTCCACATTGGGGCAGCATGTGATGGATCCTAGGACATAGAATGAAAACTGATGTTGTAAGGCGGCGGTGGAGAATTAACTGGTATTCAAAATCGCTCAAAGGTGATGTCAAGAGGAAAGATCATTCCTGTTTATCCTGATCTATCCTATCTTTATTTCACTAGTCTTAGTATTTAATCATCCTTAATCTACGATCCCTCTCAATTACTACAAAAGTACTAAATATTTTCATATAAAATTTAGTTGGTTTATTTTGCAATCTATAACTCATTTTTTTATAATTAAAGATTCATACATCATTGAGCTCCAACTAAGTAACTATATACAAGACCTGACACTTTTGAAGTGTAATAAAAAACTCCAAATTAATCCTGGACGTGCAACAGGCTCAATATTAGAGCAACAAAATGGCGCGAATATTTCACTATATAACCATTAGAAGATTCACAGTTTAATTTCTGTCCCTGCTATAAGCTGATGGACTTACATCTCAGTTAGATTACAATTAGTCCTCACTGTAATGCCCTTAGTTTCCATAGCTTGATTAGGAAAAACGCTGAGTGTAGCCAAAAATATGGTGATATACCATTGGCACAATTCAATTCTAATATGCAAAGCTGACAAACTCCTGTTTATGAGGCACAGAGCTTATAGGTTTCTGATTTTAGTAAAGTGAAAAATGTTGTCCTAGTATCTACAAAGTGCTTCCTTCAAAATCAGTCTTAAAACCATAAGTTCTTATAAAAGAGGGTCTGACAAGGAGTCATAACCCCTGACTTGGTAAAACTATAGCTGGATCTGATAAAACTAGCAAACTGAACTTTAACGGTAGTGCACTATATGCTCCCAATGAGTTGATTGTCTGAGGCCCTAAAATACTGCAACTTTTGCAATGGTTGATATTTAGCAAAAGACCAAGTTCCTGCACTAATTGTGGACATGATGTTAATTGGTGTCCCAATATTAACAATAGCTCTTACTTTGAGAATTTTAACAGTAATCATCAATGCATGTGATATAGCAGCATAAGCATCAGCCGCTTTGACTGTGTTAAAATCCAGAGCATCCACTTGCCTTAAATAGGATTGTAGGTCAGCAAACAAAAGTGGGTTTATTTCTTCTAGATTGCCAAAAAGTATGGCCTTCTGAATTCAATTCAACTAGGGAATATTACTTGAAGTGACAGGAAGCTCATGCTGTTTAAGTTGTTGAACCTAAGAATTCACTACTACTGGTACTAACTAATTTCCTGTTTGTTAAATGAGTGGCTAGAAACCGCTACAACATCATCTGAAATCACTTGGTGAAACGCAAAGGTGGGGCATCAAAGTTAGATAAGAGCATTACAGAACATGGTTCCTGAAATTTTGTCTTACTTGGAATTTTTTTGAAGGGGTGGAAGTAGATAATTCCAATTTATATTCTGCCTGCTCTTTTCCCAATATATCCTTCTTTACCAGGTTAACAGAATGACCTTGGGTTTAAAACCCAAACTAGTGAAAATATTGGCATAATGCACCAGGTTTTTATTAAGTTAATATCTGAAACCTGATCAATATCAGGCCTAGGGAAATGATGGCCAGAAGACTAAGATAATTTTAATTTTTGGTATATGACCTTATCATAATAGTTGCAAAGCTCCTGATGACTTGGGTAAGGCGCCTCAAAAGTGGCATCATGGTGGTGGAGATAAATTACCATATGATATGTATCATTCCCATCATTCAAAACTGGGATCAGAACACAATAAAATTCCGTGTAGGGCTTGCAAGCGTGATGCAGGGCGTTTGGGCATTCTAATTATTCAGCACCTTATTTCCATATAAATTTGAGCTTCATAGTAATTCTGTTCAGCAAAAGCTGTAACAGACTCGTCCTTATTTAAAAGATAAAATAAGAAGCAACGCTTATGCATTCTCATCATTATTAATGATGGCTAATTTTACATGGATTTCCTAAGGTCAAGACTTAAGAAAACTTCTTTAATGATGGTTACAATCCCAAATCTCTGACTCAACTTAATTAAAGAGTCTATGCAATCTGGGATAATTTTTATAAATTTTATTTGTGCTGATTTCTAATTAATCAATGTTCCCTCAATCCTCCAGTGAATGAATGTCAGAATGTCAGCATTTGTAAAGCCTTGGCAATACTTAATGTATTATAAATTCACGTAGCTCTTACAGGGATACTATTTATCAGGTGAGGATGTGTTCCACTTTCCTCCCTTGATAATTCTAAATATTTTAGTTTTTCTGGAATATTGCCTATTTGCTTAAGAAGAGCGCTGAATGAACTTATATATGTAAATTCATTACATATGGGGACCTGATGTTGCAATATACCAAATTAAGGAAGAGGAATCCAACGTCCTACACTACTGTAATGTGGTCATAAACATGGCTGGAGTTGTGACAGAAACAGTTTGCGCTGAGATGGTGCATCCCTGTGAAGCCACTAAGTGACAAAGGCTGATGGCGTATTAAACGTCCACTGCACCTCGCCCTGTTAATGATATATTTGCGCATAAGTAATTTCTTGATGAGCAATTTCTGGGGCCCTTGAATGCAGAAGGAATTGAACTTACCATTGGGTATCACTTGCGCTATGAGGAATTGCATGAATATGCAACCTAGTCTGCCAGAGGATCAGGGCGACTCTCATCTGATGTAGTGTGTATATGTTAAGGTGGCAAATAGGTCATTAGGAACCCCATTTGTTACATTATTTCCATATCATGTATCTTTGAGGGTTGTGCACCATGCAGCCCACAAGATGGCACATTAGAAATGTCACAAGCATTACACTGGGCCTTTGAATCCCCAACGGTGTTGTGTTGGCTTACCAGTGAGGAGGATGGGGACTTTGGGGTGGTCAGTTGGACCTCTGGCGGATAATGCCTCTTGCGCCTGCCAGGATCTTCAGGGGAAGCGTTGATGCTTTCTGGGAACTCTGTATTTCCTGTTGATTCCCTTCAGGATTCCCTTTCTGCAAAGTCACTGTAAGGATGTAGGGGTTTAATTCCAACTGCCCAGAAGAGTTCAGGGGATCTAAAGCCCCAGGCGCAAGAGTATCTTTAAATAGATAAATAAAAGCTACAATCAAGGGAAAAACGCTTATTTTATCTAACTGAGGTAAGCCAACCAGGGGATGGACATTACCGAATATATGTAAAACTAAGGAAATAACTGATAAATATAAAATTGGGCATCCCAGGGTACTCAAGTTACCCCTGTTGCCAGCGGGACTGTCAGGTATGGGGGGGTTGATGCGCTACTCCGAGGGGGTTTCCCCTGCTATGGAGCAGGTGTGAAGGAAAGGGTCTGTGTGGAGGAACTGGAGTGGGAACCATGATTCTATGAGCGCTTTTTGCCTTGGTCTCATATATCCATAGAGCCAGGCTTGGAAGTGCTCTAGTAAGTGGACATGGAATCTGTTAATAATCCCATAAATGGTTGGGACCGTGCCCTTGAACGCGTCTAATGCAATTGTGTGTATTGTCCACATTGCAATGAGTATTATTAGGGAGCGGAGTGTGGATGGGATTGGTGACTCAATTTGGACCGCGAAGATTCTCTTTGATATTGAGAATTCCTGTTCATTTTGAATCTTGAGCAGGCGTGCAACTTCCTGCCATATAGCTTTGGTTGGGGGGCATGTTTCTAGGCGGTAATGTAGGGATCCCTCCCCTCAACATACTACACATGTTTTGTGGAAGGAGTTGGAACGGTCTGCTGTCCTATAAGTCCTTCTCAGACAGCGCCAAGCGTTTGCTCTTATCCTCAGCTGTAGAAGTGTTAAAGCATTTTCCACATTGCCTTCTGTATGGTTAAATCATAAGGAATGTCCAACATATCTAGGTATTCTATACTAGCTATGTTTGGGGTTGTTGCGAGCATATCTTTCTGGGGTTGGTTTTCTGGGTTTCTTAATTTAAATTGGGGGCTGGGTCTTTCCCTTCCCTGTATAGTACCCATGTTCTCTATGGTCCATCCCATACGGCGGATAGTTTAGAGGATATTTTTGAAATGAGGAGAGGTTCCGTGAGGACCCGTTGCAGTAGGGTGCTCGGCAAGGTATGAAAGTAGTCTGGGTGGACTATGTGGGTTTGTTAGTTTGAGCGCCTGTGCAAAGTTAGTCCTTGCTGCTCTGGACCAATGTTGTTGCGGGAGGTCTGGAGCAAAGACTTCCTTTATCCATGTACCTAAGATGTGATTGGCATTGCTTTCAATATCTATTAGTCCCATGCCTCCGCTTGAGCGTGGGCCAAATAGTGTTTTCATCCGTATAAGAGGGAGAGAGCCAGGCCACAGCCAGCCCTGGATAAGCGTGCGGATTGAGGTTATAAAGGTAGGTGAGAAGGCGATCACGTGGGCCTGGTACCACAGTATTGGGAGGATGAGCGAGTTAGCAACTGTAACTCGTCCTGTTAATCCTGGGGTTCTTCCCTTGAGGGAGGCGACGCGTTAGAATACCCGTTGTAACAGGTTACTTTCCATTGTCTCATTAGCATATACCCCTGATTCTAGACAAATTCCAAGGTGTCAGACAGGAGTGGTGGTGGGAGGTGATGCAAAGGGTAAAATGATTGGATTTTTTCTTCCTTTGTTGGTATGAGGTTCTGATGTTGTGGCCCAGTTGTTTGTGTATTTGCCTAAGAGGATGATTTCTGCCTTTCCCTTGTTGAGCGATGCATTGCTCACCTTGGAGTATTCCTCTAGAGTGCGTTCCAGCTGTTGGGCATCTTCATTGTTTGCTATACCTGCTACGCAGTCATCTGCAAAGGCCAGTATCTTGACTGTTGGTTGTACTTGTGCAGTTATCCCCATGAGACGTGAGTCAGTTACTCGGAGGAGTGGGTCAAAGCTGAATGTGTATAGCAGTGGGCTGAGGGGATCCGCTTGTTTGAGCCCTATGTGTGGTTTAATCTTTTTTGGTGGGAATCCAGGGCCGCATACAGCCATGGTTGCAGATTCTGTTAGGAGCATCGCCCATTTTGTAAATCTTGGTGGGAGTTTGAAGGCATGTAGACATTCTTTTAGGTATGGCCAGCTAACACGGTCATACGCCTTTTCCTGATCCAAGAAGACCAGGGCACCAGTTGCTTTGGATTGGCAAATGTTTGCAACGGGGTGGATGATGTTCCAGATTGAACGCCCTGGTTTAAACCCAAACTGGTTGTGTGATAGGACGTCAGATGCATTTGCACCTAATCTAGCTGCTAAAATTTTTGTTAGAATATTTGTGTCAGTGTTTAAGATTGCAATTGGGCGCCAGTTGGCCAGGTCCAACTTGTCACCCTTTTTATACAAGGTTATAACGTAGGATTCATGGCCTCCTGGTAATAGACGTGTTTCCAACAAGCTCTGGTTCATAGATGCCAATAGGATGGGGGCGATTTGTTGAAAATTTTTTTGTAAAATTCGTAGGGTATCCCATCAGGCCCTGGGAATTTCCTATGTGGTGCATCGCGAATTTTCTCCCAAAGCTCCTCTCGTGTAATTAGGGATAGTATGTTGTAATTCGGTGGTGTGAATGGTATCTCAGCAGTTTGTATAAATTCTTTACTTTTTTGTGAATCTGTTGGCGTTTCATGATATAATTCGGTGTAATATTGGCATACTTCCACCTTGACCTCCTCAGGGTCGGTTGCCACAGTGCCGTTGGTCTTACGGACCTGTGTGCATGCGGGCTGGTTTCTGCAGGAGTTAAATTAGTGGAAAAATTATGTCAAACAGGTTTTGCCTTCCTTTATGTACTTACTTTTGCTTGATACTTTGATTCTGTGTTGGTGTTCAAAGATGAGATTGTTAAGTCAGGCAGATATTTCTGCCATTTGCGTCCCCAGTTGGGGCTATAGCCAGATCTTGGGGTATTTATCTCCAGGTGGTCTAGTTACGCCAAGGTACGCTTGATTGTAGCCATGTCCACAGTGTACTTACGTGATGCAATATGTTGAGTTTTGTTGATTAAATCCTTTTTGAAATTTTCCCATGTTCTGATGGGATCCAAAGTGAATAGGGCTGTGAATTCTGGGTTCATAGCCTCTTTTTCAACCCAGTTGGGTATCTTGGGCAATTTTATATTTTCCCGGGTAAAGCTTTCTCCAAGGCGACACCTGTGTGTGATATTGGGTTGGCACTAACTGCACCATAACCAATTTGTGGTCAGAAAAATTGATCGTTTTTGTTGTAAATTTGGAGATTCTTGAGTGGTGGGATTGCGGGATGGGGATGTGGTCAATGCAACTCATTAATATGAGCACTCCCTTGCATATGTTGGGCTGCGTCATGTGGGGAAGGAGTGGTGAACTGGGGGGAGAGCATCCTGTAAGTTAAGAGATGCCTTCATTGTGCGGAATTCAATGTGTCCAGGTGGGTATCCCCTGGGATTAGGCCATTGATCCATATTGGGGTTATCCCAGCAGTTGAAATCGCCTAACATAATGGTATCTGGTGGGAGGGTGAGAGTAGGAATGTTTTCAAAAAATTGTTTTCTCTTGGTTGCAGTGCATGGTGCATAGATACATGCTATCGAAATTATTTCCTCTTGGCATGTGATTGTTGCTACCAGGACTCGACCATATAAGAGTGATGACAAATTTGTAATTTTTTAAAGTTTTTGTTGTTTTAGACCATCACCCCACAGTGAGATGTCCATACTGATTGTGATAGTGCGTTCCTGGTTGACAAGGATCCTTCTTCCCCTTGTAGATAGTGGGTTTTTTGGATGGCCAAGATGTCTACAAGAGGTTTTAACAGGAATTCCAGCTTTTTGGCTTGGGACAAATGAGCCCTGGCTCCCACAATGTTTAGCGTCCCTATTGACACTGAGGTGCCCACAGCGCCTCAGGAGCGGTTGGGAGGGCCCTCTGGCCCTATCCCACCGCGGCTCATTTTGGCCATGCTCCACGTCTGTACTCCAACTCTTTCACCGCCATTGTTGGTTCCCTTGATCTGACCCAATGATTCAAAGAAATTGCGGTTTTTTGCATTTGCGTCAACTTTTTCTGCACAGGTCTCATGTTGATTTGATGCAGATTGTTGATTGGATTTTATATTTTTGAGGTTCAACTTTGGTGAATTGTGCACCGCATTTTTGCCCAAATTGTGGTTGCATTGTTCCTCAGTATGTGCATGACTGATGTCGCTTTGTGACTCAGTCAGGTTACTGTAAAAATTTTCGACCTGGGCATATTGTTCTGATTGGTTGGTTCAGTAAATATCCGAAATATCCTCCCAAATTTGTCTGGGGTTAATGGCGGACTCTACATGTGCCACCACTTCAGCCGCTGCTCGCTTGCGGGCTTTTTGTGCTGCTTTATGTTGTTTGCTTGTAACTGGGTCCATGATGGAGTATAGTCCATCTTCACCCCAGCGGAATGGGTGGTGACCATCAGTCATTTTGGCGAAGTTTTCATTATCTTCATCCATTGCTTCCTCACAATAATCATTTTCCATTAAGCCCTCTTTCACAGGGTATGCATGTTCCTTGTGGCCCAATGAGCCACAGTGGTTGAAAATGGGCAGTGCGCATTATGATATAACTCAGAATGCGGCTGACTGGCCCCCATCTGCAAAGTGAAATTCTGCTGTGCGGGGAATTCTGGATAAGTCCTCTTTCACTTCTGGGAAGGGGTTGATTATGGCGATAGCTTTGCCCATGCACAGGTTGGGCATCAGGAAAAATCGCTGTAATTTGAGTTGCTGAATTTCTCCATAGGCCATGAGACCTTTGCGGAGCTCCTCCTCATTTACCTTATGAGGAAGTTTGGTGGGGAGCGAGTCAAAAGAGATGAACAAAGTTTTTGCTTTGTTCCATCTGGTGCGCGCGGTGCACACAAAATTTTTTTGCCCTCGGGGAGGGCAATTTTCACACAGACTTTTGCTGCGGCATTGGCTTCATCAGCTGTTTTGAAACCAATATTGATCCAACCGTGGCCCATGTTGTTGGTGGCTACGTACACTGCATGAGGGAAAAGTGAGGGCTGTGCTTCAAATGTTTTCTCCCACAGGGTCGGTGACTCATCCCCAAGGAAGAGTCTGATCCCATGCTCCACCTTTGACAAGGGTTGGTTGAACTGAATGTACATATATTGCGCGTGCTTTACAGTGAATACCATAAACCCAGACGGTGTCTGAGTTTGCAATTTCTTTGCGGATTGGGTTCCTGGTCCCCCTCCAGGGCGTTTCTTGCCCTTAGTTGCACCATTAAGTGCACTGCTCGCTGTGATGCTCGCCCATGTTGTATAATTTTTATTGATAAAGTCGCCCATCTTTCCTGTGTGTGATTATCCAATATATGCTGTTCAAATCAAATCATAGTAACTAAAGTGATTGTTAAGAGAAAGAAAAACCTGGGGAAAAACGCTTATTAATAGGCGATTATGTTAATAACTTTGTTAAGGTATTAGCAGCTACCAAACTAGTTTGAGAGGAGAGAATAATTTTAAATTTTCTCTCAAACATAATAATAAATAAAATGATCAACATTTTGGGTAAATATACAAAACATCATAGCTAAGATCTAACCTAATTTGCTACTTGGGGATTTGGTGACATCTGGTTAGTTGTCAAAGTAGCAATATTTGACATCATAAATTGGTTTTTCATCCTGATATTAAAAAAGTCTCTCCAGGTAAGTTAAGACAATCTCAACTTAGTTTTGGCTAAACCCTAAAATTGGGACCAAATCCTAACTCAGATTGGCTTAAGTCCTCATTTAGAGCCAGAATCCTGACAACTTATGTCCCCTTCTAGATCTTAACGTAGGGGTAAAGGGGCAAAATCTGCTGTGTGCTCAATTTTTCACAGTCCCTTGGGCAACCTCAACATTTCAATGTTCAATTATACGATCTTAGATGACTTTAAAGTGACCTAAACAGTTTAGACCCAACTTGTTGTCTCTCCCATAAGGCTGGTGATGGGAAAATTTACTAGATCACCTGGATGAAAGGTATGCAGAGGTACATGGCTCTCATTAAACCAATTGGTCTTTTATCTGTTAGTTGCAGACATGTTTTTATGCCAAGGCTGAAGTCTGATAATTTTAACATTGTTCCTCATAGTAATTCCAAGGGCTTCATGGGGTGGTTTTATCTAGCACTGCTTGCATTTTGGAGTGCAATTGAGGATTTCTTCCATATAAGGTTTGAAAGAAAGACATATTGATAACCTGAAAGAAACTACCCAATAGGCCAGGATTGCACTGGCAATGTATTGTGACCAATGTAGAGGGTCAGTGGAGGCCATTTTCTGAAGAGTTGATTTCAGGGTAGCATTTACTCATTCTACCATTCCATTATTTACAGGATGGTAGGGGGTGGGAATATTTAAGTGGACTCCATTATCTTGGGTAACTCTTGCACCAACAGTGATTGGAAATTTTGCCCATTATTGAATAGAATTTTGTTAGGGCAATCATGCTAGGTGATGATTTGTTTATATAGAAACGTAGCAGTAGATTTTACTGAGGTGGAGGGTAGAGATGTGGCTTCAATTTACTTTTTTAAGTGATCCACAGCCAGGAGACGGAATGGTGACCCTAAGATGCTTGGGTAGGAAGCCACCATGTCAATACTTACTGTATGGGAGGGTCTACTTTGGGAACCATTGAATGATGGGATTGGGGTTGGGACCCCCTGAATTTTGCATACCAGACAGGCCTTCAATACATTTTGAATTGATGGTAGTATCTTTTCCCAATAGAATTTGATTTTAGACCTGATAGGTTTTCAAATTACTCTATGTCCAACTTTCAAATGTCCTTCCACGATGACATTTATCTGAGCAGAAGGTCATATATGGTAACCATTTTTGTGATACTAGTTTGCATAGGTTACCATCCATGTTTTGAGTATTTGCGGTCCTTTCCTCTAGATCTTTCTAGAGAGTGGGGGACTTGTTTTTTCACAATTGAGGTTGGGATTGAAGATTTTAGAGTCAACCTTTCTCAGAGTCAGTGATAGTTTATATAGTTAACTGAGATAAACAATCAGCATCCTTATTAATTGGCCCTGGACGATGAATGCTTGAGAAGGCATAGTTTCTAAGTTTTAACGCCCAGAGGAAAAATCTCCCCAAAGGATTCTTCATCTGTTGTCGCCATCGCAATGAGGCATAGTCAGTAACTATAGTATAATGAGTCCATATAAGTAGGGTCAGAAATATTTAATGGCCACTAATAATGCAAGAAACTCACGCTTGGTAACACTGTATTGCGTTCAGCTTTAGATGGAATTTTGTTAAGTATTCTAGTGAGATCCACTAGATTTTCATCACAATGGGATAATATAGATCCTATAGCTATATATCTAGCATCTGTGTGCAACAGAAAGTGTTTATCAAAGTTAGGATGTATAAACCTAGGGGAGTAGTATGTGCTATCCGCAATAGGACAAATGATTACTTCTGCTCCTCTTTATACTGAAAAGGAATCCATTTTTCTAATAGGTAAACTAGAGGCTACGAGGTGCCTGCAAAGTAGGGAATGATTTTGCTGATAATATTTAACATTACAAAAAAGACTTGTACACCTTAAATGGACTTAGGTGGTGACATTTTTAAAATGGCTGTGACTTTGTCCTCCATGGGGGATATTCCTTCCTTACATACCTTATGGCCCAAAAAATCCATTTCATCTTGGAAGAAGGAACATTTGGAGGGTTCTAACATTATAGAAGCCTGCCATAACTGATGGAAAATCTCTTTCATGGGGGCTAAGTGACAGAAAGATTTTGAGAGAAAACATATATGTCTTTGAGGTAGACTAAAAACAAGAGAGTTTTATGTCACTAATAGCCCATTCATTGCTATTTGTAAGGTGGAAGGGGCATTACATATCCCCTGCAGAATTTGAATAAGCTCAAATATACCTTTGCTAGATATAAGGAAACAGTTTGCAAAATCTTCAGGGGATAGATTTTTCAATATCTGCTGTAAATATCCATTGAAAAAATATTTGGCACCTGACATTAGGAGTAAGGATTAATCTATGCAAGGGAGGGCTAATATCTTTCTGGGTAATAGAACTACGTTGGCAATAGCACATAATAACTTGAGTACGCCATTTTTATAAATTAACAAGAGTGGGGAAGCCCATGGGCTTATTAAGGGTACAAATAGTCCTTCTTTAGTAGTTGCTTCAACTTGAGAGCTACTTGGGACTCTATGACCTTAGACATTTAATAAGCTTAAGGTTTAAAGAGGATGATCTTTAGGATTAAATAAGTGGATTACCCTAGACATTCTCCCATAGTCCGCTGGTCCTTAGGAGAAAATAACTCCATATCATCATGTTGGCTTCAACATTCTGGTGGACTGGGGTAAGGCCATCCCCAATCTTGCTTTTGACCAGAGTTATAGTTGGTAGGGGGTCAAACCCCAAATCTTGTAAGAGCCAAAACTATATACATCAGTGACTTGGTCAATAGGACATTGTTTTGCATAGGCGATGACTGAATGCCATTAAACTTGAAGAGGCTGATTAGTCAAATTTACTAATAAAATAAGGATAGTTTTTGTCTTCAGGGTCTAGAATACCCCGTTCAGGTCTGAACCTCTTTTATGGAAATATTGGGTTGTCCGCCCAACTCCAGGTCTTGGTTTGATGGAATGTTAATCCTTATTCCAGAGTCTACAATAACCTGCAAACATGGGAGATAACTAAAGGAGCGGGTGCATAAAGAGGTATTTAATCCTTGGTGTCCAAAGCTTCAGGAGGCAACTTAGTTTTGCACCCCAGGTTTAAATACTTTATTTTAAAGATAGAGGTGGGATAATAGACAAGAAAAATAAGCTTCATTCGAGCTACTTTAGTTTTAGTTGAGAGATCAAATATTGAGGGTATCCAATTTCCCAAAAGAAAGGTATTTTTCTTTGAGGTTAAAAACGCAGTTAAATTCCTGCATAATCTAAGACCCAATAAGAAGTCAATAATTATAATTTCTTAAAGCGATCATGGGGTTGATTCAAGAAGCTTACCAAACTTAAGGGGTAAAGCTGAGTGTGTTCTAAGCATTAGTGGATTAGGCTCCCGCCATCCCATATTCAGCTTTATGAATGAGGTCAGGAGCCATTTTAATTTTTGTATAATTTGTAAAGATATAAAATTAACCAGAGAACTGGTATCAAGTATAGCCAAGATTTTAACTTTGTGTATGACTACCTCCACTCATACCACTGAAGGCCCAAAGTGAGAGTTAACTGCTAAAAGGCATTTTTTAGGTAGTTATAATGAGGCTAGTGGAGGATCCTGACTTGGCCAGGCTTAGGATTTTTTAATCTGTTTAAATAGTGCGGTCAGTTAATGCCTGGTTCACATTAGAGGAGCTGACCATAAGAGTTTGACTTGGTAGTTGAACAGCATAAAAATAAGAAAATGAAAGGTCTTTGTAAGGACATTTGATATGACTGGATGATAAGCCTAAATTATTAAATGGCATATAATCACTTATCTGCTGAAATCAAGATGTGATGATTTAATAACATAAAAAGTTTTGATATGGGTCAATGATAAGCAATCTGACTCAGTTGAATATGGAAAATCCACTGGAACCTCCAAAGATGAATTAAGTATGATGGAAATTGGAGAAGCTTAGTAGCTGAGCAGATGGTCTGATAAGTGGCCAAAAGGATGAGCGCAAAATGGAAAATGAAGAGGGAAAAAAGGGAGTTGTTTAGTTAGTAGCCATAGTGCAATTCTACAAGCTAAGATTCTGAAGGTTCAATGGTAGTATGATTTTTGCCAAACAATAAAGATTGTGGTTAACGGAGCTCTTAGTCTCCTCTTTATTAGTTTATTTTAGTTACAAGGGAGAGCAATTGTAGTTTTACACTCCTTTTGTATCAGTGGGTGTTAACACCTGTGCAACCTTTTAGCGAATTGTACTTCATTCCACCAGATTTTTAAGCGTGGTGCTTAATACATGTGGCTCTGCTGGGGTGCTGCTCAAGTAGTTAGAGGTATGACTAAGAGTTGCAAAAGCCACTAGTGTAGTTTCTGGCGTCTCTTGAAGGCAGGGAAGTTGCCCCTGGGCTTCCCACACCATTGCGCCAATGAGTTATTGGCCAACCAAGAAGGTGGAGTTATGCTGGAAGAATACCATATGGTTAAGAGGGAGTATGTCAGAAAATTAAATAGATGGATTCTTCCCAAAAATTGCCAAAAGTAGGAGCGAGATTGGTAGGTGCTGTTGGGCTGATCAATCACCTGGTTTCGATGATATTTTAGCAGTAATGTGCCAATTTGTGCTCCCCATTTAGTTGGGTTGAGCTATTTTAATGACTCCAGCAAGTCTGGAGTTATTGGAGATTGCCCCAATAGCAAACTTGATTTATTTCATTCACCAGCAATCAAGGTTAAGGATGATCAACAATTATAATAACTATTATTAGCAACATGACGCTGCCAACTGGATCTAAGGATGTCATAATATTGATATAGACTAATAGTGGCGAAATGATAATTTGACGTCAAGTTTTAGGGACACTGGTGACTGAATGCCAAGGTTGATCCAATTATTTACTATTAAAGATTAGCTGGCGACTTATGCTGAGGATAATTAGATTGCTGGAGGAATGCTGAGGGTTCCGTTATGAGAGTAGATGATGATTCTGCTGCCTATGTTTCTAAATACTGGTGACTGAAGGCCAATATTGTTTAATATTTTTTAATATAGTAATCTATATATAGCAAACCAGTGACTGATGCCAAGGATGCATCGATTATATATCATATCCAGGAAGTACATATTATGAGGGAATGAGTACCAGCGGAAGACTAATAATTAGACAAGGTTTTGGCAATGGATGCCGATGGTGTTTGATAGGCAACGTAGCATAGTATAAATAGTTGTAGTTCACTCATAATAAAGATCTCTCTTTCGCCCACCTTTATTTATTGTTTATAAGGAAAGTGGCTAGGTTGGTAAAGGTGGGACTGGAGATCCCCGAGGTAAGTGTGGGATGATGCATCTGGAGTGGCCAGAACTTCCAACTCTCATACCTTAGCCCAACAAGAAATCCTCAAAGGGAACTTGGATAACCAGCCACCAACAACAAGGGGATGATGGCCATCAGCAAGAAGGGTGGTGTAGCTAGGGATTCAGGACGCCTAAGATGAGGGACAAACTTTCCAGTGCACACCCAAGAAGGTCTGGCGATTAGCTATGAGGGAGAAGGAGAAAGGGCTCATGCCACCCAGGAAGGGGGCTGAGGATCACTGGTGAACTCCCATTAGAGCCAATGGCGCTAAGATGAAATTGTTGGTCAGCTGGGTTGGTGGGTTGGATGTGGACTTGTAGAAGGTTGGTACGCATTTGAAGGTGAAAAAGCAAAGGCCAGAAGTCCTCATAATGTGTGGCCTGGAACACTAATAGAGCCCTGATGTAGCGAATTGCAGCATCATGACATCGGAGCTCATTACAGGAGACCCACTGATTCAAACATCTAAGCCTATTAGTCTGTCTGTACCATGGCAGATCCTTCATAAGCTGGCGGTAAACTTTCATTATTTATTAAGTCAGAGCAGTATGATGAAATTCAAATTATCCTAGACACATTATGCTAAACTGTCAATGAGCTCCTCTGTGAGCATAAAGTCCTGGTGGATCAGATTGCCAGATTATCTGGGCAGCTTCGTAAACCTTAACCTGCATAACAAGTTTTTAGCGGATCTCCTCAGAAGCACGGTCAATTAGCTGCATTGTGTTGAGCGAAAATTGGATAATGGACCCTCTTAATGCAGTTTCCAACATATATACAGCGACCAAAAAGGAGGAAACAGCAAAGAAGTGGGGCTCTGTGGTAAGAGAGAAGCCTATTTGGGTTGCAGGGGAGCTCTTTTCCGATCAAGAACGTAGTTTGAGTCGATTTTCAAATATTGGTAACTCCAGAGATGATTCCAACTCATCAGAAGGAGTTCCCCATTTGTTCAAAATTTTGGCTGATGAAGGCCGCGCCACACCCAATCCTGCGGACAAGATGAGTTTGGCCCCTACTTCTACATCCTCCTCTCATCACAGGTCAAGTTATCCCCATTGGTAAGTGCCCCAGTTCTCCTTAAGAGCTTATAGCTTCAATTGGGATAAGGGTTTATGCATTAAAAATTACCCCATTCAATTGGGACAGGAACATGCATGGGTTCCTCAAACGTTTTGAATCTATGTGGAAAAGGCTTTAAACCACCATTAGGTAAAGTTATTAGATTCAACCTTAGATGTCAAGAGTACCAACCAGGTTAAACTTTATCTGAAGGACAGCTCAGTTACCTATCTGCAAAAGTCAAGGAGATGATGTTGCAGTTTGTTGAAACTGACGAAAGAGCGTCAGATACAACTGCACAGGTAGATACACCAACAACTCAAAGTATTGTAAAAAAACAATAATTTATTAAAAAACTCACAAAAGGAGCGAAAAATTTAGTAATAGGGTTAAATTTAAGTAAATCAGCGAGCACCAGAATTTTATTAAGTACAGCTAAAGACTCATGGCATTGCTCCAGTAATTATCCTTGTAAGCTGATTCTTCTTAACTTCCAAAAAGCTCATCCTTTACTTCTCAATCCTCTTCAGATAAAATCATTCTACCAGCGTTCTTATTTGTGCTTCTCTAGTTATCAAACAGACCTCCGCAATTGGTATACTAAATTGATGGCATCTAAATTAGGCAATTAGAAAAAAAAGTTAGAGGTCATAGTATTTTCATTGAAAAGCGTTAAACCACCAAACCTAGTTGAATTATGGCCAAATGGCCTTAGTAAATAATAACAATCCCATTACTGATGTTTTACAACGGCATGGAATGTTAAGGAGTAATTATTCTTAATGGAATGCAATCTAATAAAAGTTTTAAGGCCACGGCGTCATAAGCCAAAAGAGTATGTAGTGAGGGGCTGTTCCAGTGAGACTAGGGATCTGTCAAGTAATATAGTAACACTTTAGGCTACTGCTTATGAAAGCAAGGGCATTAGGGCATACAACTACCTCACTTGATTCCGCTATCTTATTTATTAGGTACAACATAAATTTAAATATATAATTATATGATCTCTAGATGGTTGGTCAATCCAATTATAACATTTCCACCCGCTTGACCAAACATCAGGTAACAAAATGTGCGGGGGAAACTAACTCATTTGGTGCCAGAGACCATTACCCTAGAACTCTTATGGAATTACTTCAAGAACTTTGCACGCACCTACTTGATAAGGTATTTTTTACAGGATACTTCAGTGTTTAAGCAATGGTAGAATTCTTTTTGATGATCTCAGAAGGACTCTTCCAAATGTGATCCAACTTGCTAGTTCTGCTGAACCCATTTTTATCATAATAAAAAACGAATTGCCCTACAATAATGTGGGGTAAGGTTCAACGGTATAAGTTGTATTCATTCACAAGATCATAATTTCTGAGCAAGTGCATTGAGTATGCAGCGCTTTGTAACTGTATAAAATTCTGCACCAACGTTTTCAAATATTTCTTGAGAGTTATGGCTGGTTGATTGAGACAAGAATATGAGATTTGGGGAATATCTGGTTGTTTTCCATATAATAATGCAAACGGGGAAATCCTATGGCGGAGTGATAAGAGATATTATAAGAAAAAACGGTAGAGGGCAAGGAAAGGTCCCAACTAGACGCCTTTGCCGTGATTATCTTATGCAAAATTTCAAAAAGAGTACTTATAAATGATCAATGGTGCCATTGATCTCAGGGTGGTAGGGTGTGGACAATAACACCCGCATACCCATTAAGTCTTTCAGCTTGGAAATTTTCTGGGTCGTAAAGTTAATCCCATTATCATTTAACAAAAATTGGGGCATCCATGCTGATAGATAAAGACCTCTAAGATAAGCTTTCCTATAGTCATAGCACTCATATCCCTGACCGCTTTGGCCTCCATTCATTTTTGAGGTAATCAATAGCCGTAATTATATATATAAATTGACCCAAAAGGTTAGTCAATGGGCCCACAACGTCCATAGAAACAATATGCCATGCGAAATTGGATTCAACCAACTGATAAGAGGTAGCTTTTCAATAAGGTCCTTCCACTTGACATTCCTTGCAACACCAGAGAGTATCATGAATGTTAAAATTCATAGACTACCTTAACGATGCTGTTTCATATTATACACATTTTCTTAAAAACGCCATGTCCCATCGCCTTATGAGCCCCAATAATAAAATCAGTTCACTAAATGGGTCAGGGTATCTAAAATTGCTGATTACTTCATACCTTGTAGAGCATCCCATTTTGAACAATGATGTCCATCTTTAAATCTTATAAAATATCTGAACTTTCACAGAGTCATTATTGTATTGTTGAATTAGCATCTTATTAAATAATTCATCAGCCATATCTTACACCAAGGCCACAGTTGGCAGGCGAAATAACACATCAGCATTTTAATGGTTAACGTCTGGTAAGTGCCAAATATCATAAATGTAAGCTTGTACTTTCAAAGACTAGCGGGCCAGTCTTCCTTTTGGCTTCTTTAGATTTTGCAACCAGCATAAAGAATAATGATCAGTATAAAAATCCCCGCAGCCCCTCATAAAATTAAATTAACTGATTCACACATTTTGATCTAAGAAGGGGAATGTCCCCAAACTTTTCCCTTGGAGAGATTGTCAAATTTGGGGCACACCCTTGATGAGCAGTGGGTCTCTGCTGAGGCCCCTCAAAAAATGTTATGACAAGTCAAAAAAAACAAAGAGGTAGAATTTCGCTGGGAAATTTGATTTGGTCAAAGCCTATGTCATGAAAATTGCAAAGATCAGCAATGAAATCTGTGCACAATTGGTTGGATCACGGATGAAGGCCCAGAAGGAAAATCAGCCCCAAAAACTGATCTGATATTGATCCCTCAAAAGGGGAATAAAATTTATATAAGAAATTTTTGAGCTTCAATGCCATGCTGAAACCCTGATGGAAATGAAAATCAGCAACAAGAACAGCAAATTAAGGTATCCACAATGTGCAAGCTGAGTTACGATGCAAAAAGTCCCAGCGTTTTAGAAAGATTTGCGCGCCCAGTTGTCAGAAAATTTCCCAAGTCCCCGCCCCTCAATTCCCTTAAATTATAAAATACTAGTGCTCTGCTGATGGCAGAGTTATGGGACATTTTGTACTATCCTTAATAAATTATTGATTTTGCCGAAATTCTATGACCATTTTATAGGTTTCAATAGTCTGGCGATCCTCAAGATATCACCCCAAGCAATGGAGCGTCCACACTCATTTGTATCAGTGATTATGGTGGCCGTCACATTGATTAACTCTGCCATTGCTTCTATCAGTGTGAAACCCTAGGTAGTCATACCCTAAGAGTTTAAAAAATACCCAACCCTACAGAATAACTATCAAGAATCTTAAAACAAACAAAATTACCAGACAATAAATCTAATCTGTCTAAACTATGAAGAAAATGCAAATGATAATTTGGCGGGTGCATCTTTGGGAGACTCTGCTGGAATAAAACCTATAGAAATGATTGCCACTCCTCAGTACCAAGTACATGCTCAAAAGTATCAGGACTATGGCCCAAAATTTTCTCAAGGAGAGCTGATTGACCCATTATTTATACAATTCACCCTGATCATGGGTAAAATGGGAGTGATGATTCTGCATATGTTACTCAAAGCAAAATGGTATTGATTGAATCTGACGATACCCTTGTTGCCACATGTTATCAGGTGTATATTCAACTTACTTTTAAACCTTACACAAATAAAAACACCAATGGATGGCAAAATATCCTCCCGCTGACCTTGGCAGTTCAACCTCCATACTTGAAGCGTGGTAATAACTACTTCCCGCAATCAGGTTACTGGTTGGAGCAGGAATGATATTCATAGACCAGTACTTTCTGCACTTGCCCCCAAATGGTTCTTATATGCATATTATCAGAACGGCGAAGCCTTGCAGACTATGGTTTCTTTCATGGGTACTGGAGTATCTGCGATGGAATCCCAGTCTTTCTTGGGCACATTTATTGTTTGACAATCAAGTATTGAAGTAAAATGTGCTCCAAGGACATAATCTCAGAACTGATTACACGCTTAAACGTCTTCCAGGCATCCCTTATCAGTTACTGTAGATTACCATTCATGTATATCTATGGTTTAGCTGCAATAGGCCACAGAATGCTCAATTACGTCAGGATCAATCTAATATAACACTGCCTCAACGGCAGTAAGTGAAGCATACATATGAATAATATATGGCTTTTTAAAAATCAGGGCACATTATCAGGGGCGCTTGGGCCAGGTAAAGCTGTAGTTTATCAGAGGCCAGTTGTCAGTTATTAATCACTCAAAGGGTACGCCATTTTTAAGGAGCTGAAGTAGCGGTTCAATTATATTACTGAATTGTTCTACAAATCGCCAATAATAACCAATCATTCTAAGGAAAACTTGTATGCACACTTACTACTCAATCGAGCCATGCGCTTAATAGCATTAACCTTGGCGTTCTGAGGCCGCAAGGCATGTTTTTCAATGAAAAACTCCAGGTATTCCAACTTACTATGTAAAAATTACTCTTAAGTGGTTTGATTTTCAGATATGCCTTAACAAGGCAGCAAAAAACTTCTTACAGGTGTTGTAATTGTTTGTTGAATCTTCTAGAAAAAACATTGATATCATCTAAATAAACGAGAACACAAGAAATTTTTAGGTCACCAAAGATACTATCTATAACCCTCTGAAAGGTAGCCGTGGCGTTGCACAACCCTTGTGGCATAATATTTGGTTAATAAAGGCCTTTGGCTGTAATCATAGCGCATTTCTCCTGTTCTAGGGGCAGCTCTATCTGCCAAAAGCCAGAGATTAATTACATGGCTGAAAATTATTGCGCACCGCCTAACCAGTCTAGCGCAACATCAATCCATGGTAAAAGATAAAAATTCTTTTTTGTAATATTATTCAGCTTACAATAGTCTATCTTACACAGTTAGAACCACCTTTCTAAGCTGAATAACACAGGAGAGGCTCAAGGACTCTAGGAAGACACCAGCAACCTGTGTTGAACTAGTTAATTGTTTTGGTGTTAACCACTTCATTCGACGCTTTTGAACGTATAGTTGGCCAAAGGCGAATGGGCAAATGATTTCCGGTATCATTATGGTGAAATATATCATTAGCACAACACAAATTACAGTTAACCTTTGCAAAAATCGAGCTATACTTTTTATAAATGGCCAGCGCTTAATCCTTCTTCTCTTCAGTTAATCCAGCTCAGCTTCTCGTGGCACTAAAGAGCAAACGGATAGCTCCACCTCGCCACCTAGCCTAATTCATCAAAGCGGACAAAATAGAAACACACTTTGGACTTCTTAAACTGGTAACAAATGAACAAAAGTGATAGTCTGATGTTGTTTTACCTGAATAGAAATATGGATAAAAATTAGCTAATAGCACCTGAATTTTGCTGTGGTCAGGTAAGATGAACCCAGGAGCAGTGACAGGTTCCAAATTTGAATGACAGAATGGCGCAAAGATCTCACTATATAATCCTTTGGGGATTTTCATCTTTATTTTAGTGCCCAATATCACTTGATGGCCCAGAGGAATGGCTAATTTATGGTTAGCCCATGACGGAATTCTACTAGACTCCACATTCATATTGGTTAGCTTTTGAGTATGGGCTCAAACCACTGATAGACTAGGGTCAAAACACCATTTTTGAAGACTATGTTAACAACCAATGGAGTTCAAGGTGCCAGGGTCTCATCTTTACGCTTGTAAAATAATGGCATAGTTTGACAAAGGAATTTAAAAGTGTTCTCAAAATCCTTTTTGACTCCATGAGCTCTCATAAACGAGGTCCCAACAAAAAATAGTTTTGATTTGGAAGACATTAGCAGGAGTGGATACTTTCAGGAGCCAAATTGCAAATGCCAAGCGCTGTATGCTCCTTCTGAAGTATTGGACTGAGGTCCTGATATACCAAAAAGTTTTCAATAATCGAGGTCAAGAGCAAGTCCCAATTGTTTCACAAGTTTAGTGGATACAATATTTACTAAAGCCCCACTGTCAACAATGGCATAGACTTTAAACTTATTTACCAAAATAATCAACATATGTGCATTCAGGATAAAGGGTCAGCTGAGTGTATTGTTAGGACCTCCAAGATGTCCATTTTCTTTAAGAAAGCTTAAATTTCCAGGACTAACTGAGGGCTGGATTCCCACAGTTGTTTTTTAGGCAATGCCTTTAAGACCCCCTTTAAAGGGGAAAATCACCAGAATAAGAGGAAAATCATGTAACACTAACTGTTGATCATACAGCTGGGCTACTATTTTGGCCCTTGTATATTTTTGGAGATACCCTATATATTCGCCGGAGGGGTTTTCGCAGGGTCAAGCCCACTGAGCAATTAGAACGGATGATATGAAACCATCAGTTCCTTAGAACACATATAAATGAAAAAATATAATAAAAGGGATCAATTTACCCAACAACACTTCTTTATTGCAATACAATAATCACAGCGGATCTCCTCTCATCCACTTGCTCTCTCCCTCTCTCTCTAATTAAACAAAAATTTCTTCCTCTTCAAAATCTTATCTTGCTGATATTTCAGTGACCTCGGTCAGTACCAATTCTTTTGCTTAGCTTATTCATTCCACCATATTCTCATTGGTTTTTGGCTTGTTGTTCTTCAACTCTCTAACTCCCTAATTTGAGGTGATCTAAATTATAATTGTCAAATGTCAACATTGCCTTATTGCCTTATTTTAAAGGCGATCCAATAACAACCCATTAAACTCAATATCGCCTCATCCTAAGGCGCTTGAATACTTGTAGTTCCAAAACATCCTCAGCAGAATATACCCATTGAATCTTTGGCGGAATTCCTCTGGTTCACCAAGGTTGATATTAGAGACTTAATTATAATGGTTACCCAATGATCCATTGATCATAATTGTGGCTTATCGTCCAGTCATATATATTTGAAACATCACACCCTGATTGGACAATAAGCTGTACGCCTTCTTTTCTCAACATGATGCGACCCACCACATGCCAAAAACCATGGGTCCACAACTTCAACTTCTTCTCCCATATATGGCTTGATGAGGATTTGACTGACCCAGGACACATACATCTCCCCCAGTTCCCCCTTCTCTCAGCCAATGATGAAGGGACTGAAATGGACATTGCAACCTTTCTGGCCCAGGAAGAGCTCCTTCCAAAATTTGTTGACCATTTGCCTTCCTAGCGCGCCCACTTCGGGGACATAGTGGCTCAGCTATGCTGGGGAGGTACGCGGAGCTGAGGGCCTTCTTTTAACAAGGTGGCTCAGCTCCTGGGGGATGGCTTCAGCTATCTAATGCTCCTACCTCCTGAAAAGCCTCATCCCATGGCTTTGTCCATTCACCGGATTCTGTGCTTTGTGCAGTGGGTGATAGCCAGGTGGTTGGGGTCCTTTCCCCATACTCCTACCCACTTCCAGTCCCTGGGGGTGAGCTTCCACAACAAACAGTTAGCTCGCCTCTGATCTGGGGTTGCCACAGCATTCGCCACCCTCAGCACCAAAGACCTGTCCCAGTACCTCCCCATCATGGCGTTCCTAGGTAACATGATCTTGCATCCCACAACCAATTTAGGATCAGGGATAGAGCGGCACCAGGCAGCCCTTGAGTGGTCCCAGCGAGCAGCATTACCGCAGCCACTCTTTTCCTGATGGTGTATCCAAGCATGGAGGACTTACTCATAGAATTCCTTGCGCTGAGAGTAGCCTTTTCCCCTCGAGCCAGGACTCACCTACTTGATCTCCAGCCCTTACAACACTGGCCTCTTCTGCTCGCTTACTCGTTGATCTCCTAGGACCATCAACGCATGTGGCTGTGGGCTTTACTACTAGTGGGGCAAGGATGGGTTCAGCTCAACCAACTGGCTGAGCTCTCACCACCTAGCCTTTTGCCCTGGAACCCCAGTCCATCCTCCTCTTCCAGTTCTGCAGCACTGTCCTCCCTCTGCGTGCTAGTACAATGGCCCTTGATCAGACACCAACCCCCGCCCTCACCATGGCAGCCTTCGCCTCCACCTTAAACCCAAGAAGGGCCCATCAAATCTTTGGCACCCTTAAAGAGGCGAAAAAAAGAAATGAGGTTCCCACTGACCAAAGCAAAAGGAACACTGCAAGGAACCAAAAGAGGGTGGAAAGACAAAGACAGAAAAGTGAAAAAGTTCAAGCTTAAACTATAAATAAACTTAGCTCATACCTCACATGATGGTGACAGTATTTTCAACATTTTCTATATATATATATTTCTTTTTGGAGAGGCTCTATTGTTTCTTATATAGCTGAAGGAATTTTGCGTGCACTTGATTTATAATATGACAGCTTGCGGGGTCCTTAATATAGGCATCAACATCCATCTTTTCTTTTATCTCAAACAGCCCAATCCAAATATTCGTGATCTTGCGCTCCCACCCAAACCCATGCTGATCATGGAATGGCACCATATCTCCATCCTTGAACTGTGCTAGGCCGCTCCGCCATACTTGATCAGCAGCCTGGTTCTTAATTTTCTTGGCTAAGATAAACAAGTACGCTTTGGTTTGTAATTTTATCAGCTTATTCATTAGGGAGGTCAAATAGCGTTGCAGATTTATTTTGCTGGTGTCTTCTACACAGGCATATAGGAGCGCAGGCAGGTCGAGTGCTGTTTGTAAAGAAATTGAGGGGCTTTTCCCCGTGGCAGAATGGTAGCTAATACTATAGGTGAACACTGCGTTGGAAAGGAGGGTACTTTAATTGGAGGGTCTATCTTTAACTAACTTCCGTAGTATGTTCACCAGGGTCCCATTAACCCGTTTGACCATTCCATTGGTCTTGGGATAATATGGGGTCGTTAAACTTTGAAGATGGCCATCACTTCATTGAGCTTGGGAAGGATGTGAGCAGAAAAATTAGTGCTGTTTTTGGTAAGAATAAACTGCAGGCAGCCATGATGCTGAATAATGCATTCCATTACAAACTTAGCCATAGTAACCGCCCCCAGATCCTAAATGGCCCATGACTCAAACCACCTGGTCAAGTGGTCAATTGCCACCAGGGTATACTTATACCAGTTAACTCCAGTTGGTAGGGAACCCACAACATTGATAGAAACTGTATGCCAATCAACTTGAGGTTTTAATCTTTGGTACGAAGTCTTCTGGAAGTTCAGCTTCTCCATCTGGTACTGGTGGCAGCATGATATTGTCTCTAGAACATTAAATTGCATGCTTTCCCAATAATGCCGCAGTTGCAACAATTCAAGGGTCTTACAGACTCCACCATGGCCAACTGCTAAGTGCGCACTAATAATGACGTTTGTTCTGGTGGAAGGTCTGGGAATATTCACAGCAGTGTCCTCTATCCGCTTATATGATTCACCAATTCTCTGAAATGTATTGGCCCTGATTCTATCTAGTACCTTGATAACTTGAGGCGGCTCATCACATATACTTTCTGATGAGCATTTTGTCATACATTATGTCACTTAAATCCTCCTTAACTGCAATTGTTGACAATCTTGATAAACAATTTGGGTTAGGTGTTTTGCTCCAGGTTGGTGAATGATTTCAAAGTCATAAGCCTGCAGCTCAAGAGCCCATCAGGCTAGCCACCCCTCAAGTTCTCTTAGATTCTGCAACCAGCACAACGATGCATGATCCGTTATGATCTTAAACTTTACTCCATAAAATTATACTCAAAATTGCTTATATGCATAAATCACCGCTAAGCACTCCCACTTGGTTATGGTGTAATTATGTTCATGGCAATTCAAGCTATGACTGCAGTATGCCATAGGGTGCTCCTCCCCCTCGTCGTCCTTCTGAGACAGGACTTCCCCAACAGCGGAAAGGGACGCATCCATCTGTATAATAAATTCTTAATCAAAATAGGGTAGCACAACATTAATGCACTGATTAGCGCTGTTCAAATTGTATCAAAGGTGCATTAGTTCTGTTCAATCCATTCAAATGTGGCATCCTTCTTTAGTAGCTCAAACCGCGGACCTCCAATGCAAATGAAATTGGGTATAAAGAGGCGGTAATAACCCACCATACCCAAAATCACCTGAATGTACCACTTACTAGTTGGTGTAGTCATCTTCTGGATAGCCTCCACCTTGGCTGGTTGGGGTCTCAGCTAGGTCACATCCACCACAAAACCAAGGTACTCCATCTGATCCTTGAAGAAGCGACATTTACACGACTTGATCGTGATATTACCCTCAGCCATCCAGCAGAATACCTCTTCCAAGTGGGTGAGGTGCTTTTAGAACGTGTGGGAAAAGACATTGATATCGTTGAGGTACAAAAGTATGCACAATAGCTTCAGGTCACCCAGAATGGTATACAATGCTTGTTGAAATGTAGCTGGGGCGTTACACAGCCCTTGCAACATATGAGTTGGTTGGAAAAGCCCTTTATTGTGATTATGGCGCATTTCTATAGATCTGCTGCAGGCAACTCGATTTTCCAATAACTGGATATCAAATCCATCACTGATAAATAGCAAGCTCCGCCTAACCAATCCAGCAAATCATCGTTCTGTGGCAGAGGGTATGAGTCTTTTCTGGTGATACTATTTAGCTTCCAGTAGTTGATTACTACGCGGTTAGTGCTATCCTATTTTTACAATTAGAACAGTTGAAGCCCACGGACTTTTGGATAGTTTGAGCATCCCCTGCTCCAGCAGCTTATCGATTTCCTCAGTGACAACTTATTCAGCTGCCCTTGATCAGCTGATTGGATGAGACCTGATGGGGGGATGATCCCCAGTCTCCAGCTGATGAATCACCCACAGAGTGCACCCTAATCATGATCATTAGAAGCGAAAATCTCCTTGTATTTTTGAAATAAAGCTTCCACTTATCCTTCTGGTCTTCTGATAACCCCATTAAGTTCTCACGAAGTACAACTGCCATTATGCCAAGGTGCGGTTTGATGAGCAGACCAAATTTATCCAGCAACCCAAACTTGTGAACCCATATGACCTCCCCAATCAGGTTTAAATGTAAATACGCTATGATCTGGTGGCAGAAGATTCAAATTGATACGTTCTGAAGATTTGCAGCCAATACCTTGATCTCCTCAAGCTCAGAAGTATGATGCCTGGAGAACATGGGGCTCAAGATACGATTGCTGATAAGGCCCAATGACCTCCACATTAAGCCCAGCAGGCACTTCCACCTCTAACTTGGTGTTTATTATTACTTGGTGTCTGGAGGGGATGGAGATAGGCCCAGAAGCTCTAAGAGGTAGCCCTTGGTATTCGTATATCTGATGGGGAAGTGCCCAGGTCTTGCTTTTTAGCTGATGGTAGTGCACCAGAATCACCACATCACTGTAAGCAAAGTTGATCTATCCCATATACACTGAGCCCTTCAGCACTCCGCTGTAGGAAAAAAATTGGGATCCGCTGCCCCTTAAAATTGCGAAGGTCTCCCCATCATATCAACGACATCCCATAGTGCCACATAAAAGCAGTTCCAACCAACAGATCATAACTGGTATTTGGTAATACTGCCGCTGGAGCTACATCAACAACGGGAAATAAACTGCAAGGGAAGCACGCTGTATGCTCCCTCAGAGACCGTGGTTTCTGCTCCAGCAGTCCCATATGCCATCCAGTGGTCTATATCAGGTTTTAAAGTCAACTTTGCCACCAACTTAGTGGATACAATGTTAACAGAAGCGCCCATAGCAATTATAGCTCAGACTTGGGTTTTGGCTACCACAACGTCACAGTAAGTGCACTCCGAGTAAGATGAATGTTGACTATTTACTATGTGAACATTCAGAGGATCACGTTTCCCCAGGAAGCTAATAATACATGCACCAACTTTAGGGTACCTTGTTACAATAGCGTCTACTGAGAGGGTGACCTCTACTCCTCCAGGGACAGCGCATCTGCAAATGGGTCCAGTTTTTATGAAAGACTGTGGTCAAACATCGACAAGCGTAAGGCTTCAGTAGCTCCAGAGACCTTTCGTCTGCCATGTCCTTGGTTTGTGCTTGGGTCAGCACATTTACTACTCCAACTGGCTGCTGGTAGAGGAATGTATCATCATACTGAGTGAGTTCCGCTGCATATACTTCAGTAGCTTCAGGTGGGACGTTTGTATTTGTGATACTGGGGAGGTAGAGAGTCCCATATCTACTACGCTTTGACTTTTCCCTGGGAGCATTGATCCTGCTGTATGTAAGGGTTCCGTTGATTGGGGCACCATCGTCCCAGGTGCCCAGGGTGACCGCAGTTGAAACAATTTACCCCATAGGGCCTGCATCCGTGCTTAATATAAGTTGGCCCACATGGAAAGTCAGACTGAAGGTGATCAGTGTAAACAGGCCCAAGTCAATAGAATGACTGCTGTTGGTCAGAATAATTTGGGCTGGAGCGGTAGCTGGACAGTTGTCAATCAACAGTTATGGGGCAGACCTTGAACTGCAGGGGGTAATCCGGTGGAACCTGCACCAAACAACTGAATTTCCCCACATAATTAGGTTTGACAACAGTGACAGTGTGAATCTTCTCAATATTGGGCGTAGGGAAGTTACAGCTAGATGGCACAAAAACTGAAAAAGTTTAAGAAGGGGTACGTTGGCTATAACAATGGGGTCATGACATTGTAGAACTCGTGGTATGGCTTCACCGCAGAGGTCATTGCAATGCACATGTTGACTTCAGATATAATCTCTCCACAATCAACACGCGAGCCTCCACTATAAATTGCTCAGCAAACATGGTGAATGTCTCATTCTGCTGAAACCTGATGTTAAAAAACTTGGCCTTCCACAGTGACATATTTGCAGTTCTGCCAAAAACTGTAGCACTTTTCCTTGACTTCTTGGTAGGTACGGAACTGCCTGAAAGTTATTAAATGACTCGATCTGCTCTCCCAACATCCAAGGTGGAAATTAACTGTTTGCTCTCCACTGATCCTAGGCTCCTTCTGTCACAAACTCAAATTGATTAAAGAACCCATTAATATTTTCTTTACAATCAAATGGAGGCAGATTATCACTGCAAACTACTGGAGCAGCTCATCTTGTCTTTGGAGCACAGCGTCCAATGCAAGTTTCAGCTCCACATATTCAACTGTCCAATCATGTTGTGCAGATTCCTTATCAAAGCAATCCAGATGTGACATAGCCGGCAACTGAGTTCTTTTTTATCTTATTGTAATTGATCAACGGGCCACCTGTAGTGAGCATCACTGTTATAATTTTGGCGATACCCTATAGATCCGCCGGAGGTTTTTTTGTAGGGCCAAGCCCACTAAGCAATTAGTATGGATGATATGAATATTGTCAGTTCCTCCAAAACACATGTAAATAAACGAATATAATAGAAAGGATCAATTCCCCAACAACACTTCTTTATGCAATATAATAATCACAGCGGATCTCCTCTCATCCACTTTCTCTCTCACTCTCTCTAATTAAACAAAAATCTCTTCCTCTTCAATCTTCTCATCTTGCTGATATCTCAGCGACTTCAGTCAGTACCAACCCTTTTGCTTAGTTTACCTGTTCCTCCATATTCTCATTGGTTTTGGCTTATTGTTCTTCAACTCTATATCGCCCTAAATAAAGACAATCTATATTATATTCTTCAAATGCTAACATCACCTTATTGCCTTATTCTGAAGACGCTCCAATAACAACCCATTATAACCCAAAATCGCCTCATCCTAAGGCGCTTGAATACTTGTAGCTCCGAAACATCCTTGGTAGATTCTACCCATTTAATCATTGGCGGAATTCCTCTGGTTTGTTAAGGTCAATAAAATAGACTTAATAATGATGTTTACATAATGATATGTCGGTTATAAACTAGGATTATTGTCCAGTCATATAGATTTGCAACAGCCCTCAACTCTGTGTCACCTTTTTCTGGGTTACAGGGAGTCATGAGTACCCAACTTTAATGAGTGATCGCAGTTCCAATGGCCGCAAAGGATGTTGTATCAGCCTTTATCCTGACCAAAGGTGTAGAGGTGATGTTTCCATATTGGGGATGTTTGTAGAGGAGGCGGAGGTGAAAAGCCCAATTTTACTCCTCACTGACTTTTCTCAGGTCTGGCTCATTCACTTGGTTGCTAAACAACTATTACATTTAAAACTTACCTTTGGGCAATGATTAGCGTAATGCCCAAAATTTTTACACCGAAAGTAGATGACCTGATTAATATCATGTTATTAAACTGATAGCCATTTGGCCAAGTTAACTCTTTAGTGTGGGACAACCCCAGTATGTGGGTCTTGCAATTTTCGCTGGCTTGAATTCGGTACTTTAAAGTTGACAGCACAGCAATGAAGATAATACATCATATGTGTAGTATCTTTTTTCATTCAACACCGGTACCAGAACACAGTACAACTAAGTATAAGGCTCACAGACGTAGCAAAGAGCGAACTAGGAGTCAAACTCATTAATGACGTTTGCCCATACTGCATTTGTGCTTCTAAGTAGAATTACTTACAAAGATTTGGATAGGTCGTCCTCCTTTAAACAGTTTTTAAGTAACTCCATCTTACATGTTGTAATTGTCAGGATTTGAGATGATGAGAAATCTGAAATCCCTGCTCCTGAATTGAGCATCAATAGATTGACACTTGAACCAGCATGAATGTAACCTTATCCTGAAGGTACCAAAACTAAATCTGATCAGGAAGCATCACATATGAGACTCTATGGAATTTACTTCAGGAATCCTGTATCACTTCCAGAATCTTGAGAGGCGCTGCCCCCACCGCTGCGGTCACAAAGATAGTGCAATGGGGGCGCCATCCAAGCAGTCAGTTTAGAAGACAGTAAAAGATCCTAATCCTATGAGGCCATGAAGGTCCCTGAGGCACCAAGTCCCAACACGCTCATAAATCAACGCTTTCTAACAAAATAAAGTAGTCTATATTATCTACTCGGTTCATATTTTGACATCTCTATTAATTTTTTTGAGCCCATTTTTGGACTTCAGCTACAGTCAAGAAGATTGTTACGCTGAGATTAAGTGGTGCTCAATACAGGGGCTCTGAGCTGTCCAAAAGTGAAAGCGTCTTTCACAAATAATGGATAATAACAGCAGTCATGATTATCAGTCTGCTGATCAGGCGGTAAGCATTGCTTAATGAATTAGTACTTTGCAGTATGAATTGCTACCCACAGCCTGAAAGTTTAGAATTTTGGACTATGTTACAGTTTTTGCCCTCAGTTGATGTAAATTAGTATCAACTTCAGTATGAGAACCTTAACAACATTTTTAACAGTTAGTAAATGGCATTTTATCCGTGCGTGCCCACTCAAGAAGCTCACATGCCTCTTCAGTGCCCTCACCATGTGGGATCTTTATACCTCGGCCCAGCTGCCAGCAGGAAAGCTGACCCTGGGAACCAAGTGCTACTTTTGGAACTTTTTCCACCCTGCTATTCATCACCCCCTCCAGTTGGTCAGATCGCACCATCATGAAGTCTCCTGACAACTGGAGCTCATCCAAACCTTACACTCTTAAGTCATTGATTTTTACAACGCGACCTCCTCCTTCGTACATGACAACTGAGAGTCCATTATCAATAGCAAAAAAATTATCAACAGAGTATTGCTATCTACAGTGCTGGATAGCGGGATTATTGGCTACATTAAAGACCAACTGCATCAGAATAACCAACTCCTCGAGGAAGCCTGGGACCAGCGCCTCCACCAAGTTGAAGATCTGATATGGACCCTGCAGCAAAACTATTAGGAGCTGGCCTCTCGCAACTACACCTCCGGGAGTAAAGGACTTAAAGGGTCTAGGGGGCCCAAAGGTCCTAAAGAATGTGAGGGACACAAAGGACCTGAAGGTCCCCATGGCTCCTACCCTCAGAAACCCTGACAACCCTAAGTGAAAGGATGTTTTGGCAGCCCTAGCCGCCTTACACAACAAAATTGGAAAGTATCCCATGGATGTAAACTCCAAGTATACGGAGTCCCCATTGACCCTAGGGTCTACCTTGTTGCATTGTAAGATGAAATGGATAATTTCAGCGCCTTCACCAAGCTTACTGATACCTTCATTTCTAGCTCAAAAAGATTGTTGAGGGTTCAAGACCATTTGACCACCCTTGAGAGTCAGCGTCTTCTTCAGGGCGCCTATATTCAAGCCTTATAGGACCAGGTAGCCCATAAGGCTTCCATTTCCTCCCTCAACCGGAACTGAAATAATATTTAATAGGACCTCAAGGGCCTAAGATGACAGTTAGATCAGCAGGTTCCCCATGACTATGCAGAGAATGAGATCTCCGAGCCTGCATCAATCCCTGGAGTTAACACCCTTTCCACTTCTCATGTAGCTAACTTTAAGCCTAGCATTAAAGAAAGGTTCAACCCTAGCCAGAAAAACATCGCCTCTTTTCTGTATGCTTATGAGAGTTCCATGGAAGAGGCCACTAACTGGCAGAAAGTGAAGCATATCCACTCCTGCACTAACAGCACTGCTCAGGAGATCATAATTTCTCACTTGAAAGAATGCAACACCTGGGAACAGGTCCATAAGGCCTCAAATAATGAATTTTGCAGAAATAAAACCCTGCCCAATCAAAAACCAAGCATTCATGGGTATCCGTCAGAATAAGGAGAGAGCACCATGGAGTACACCTTCCATTTCTACGCCTAAGTGCAACCCTTGGGTACCACTAATAGTATCACCTTGTATGACGCCATTACCACTTTCATCTCCGCATTGGGATCATATCCTGAGGTTTAAATGCATATGATTAGCGAAACAACAGCTTCAAATGCATTCAAGGAATTAAGGAATAATTTACTAAGATCTTTGCATAGACCCTGCTTACAAGACTACCTCCTCAGGTTCCTCCAAATGTCTTATAACCATGTGGTCAAAAACCACAAGAATCCTTGACCTCAATGCACCAACTGCAATGCTTTTAAACAGCACTAAGACATGCTAGGAACAATCTGCCAAGGAGGCGGAAAAAGGGCTTTCAGCATGAAGGATGAGGAGCTCCAAGCTGACATCCCTACCACATCTCATGCTTTTACATGACCTTGAACGAACTTTAAGCTATTGTACCTGAAGAAAAAGTTTCAGTACCATTGCTAATAGAGAAAATGATACTTTTTACTTACTATGCAATGAATCTCACATGTTTCTCACGCTATCTCCCCAGTTCAAAAGTCTGGTTACCCACGTTGAAGTTTGAGTTCATAAGATTACAGTTCTCACCATAGTCGATAGTGGTTCCCCCCATAGATGAGAATTGTCTAAATCTTTGAAGCGTATCAAGATAGTTCCGTAATTACCAAATTATCTAAAGTATGGAACGACTGACCCATAATGTACCCAATCTAAAGGGGCCTATTATTCCTTAACTATTTGATTTTGAGAAAGTTAACATAAATACCCCTGCCATGGCGCTAAATTACCCAAGCTATGCCCTTCTATCTTTTGAACTCAGTTACTTTGTGACTACTCAGTGGTGGTACATTATTATGACGTGTTTTTATCTTTACTGGGCATCAGGTCCCCATAATCTTTTAAACTTCCCGAGACTTTAAGATGGAGATCAAGGCCTGAGCTTGCCTGCTATAGAATGAAGGCTACATTGACTGACTTAAATATCATGTAAGTCGCTCTCAGGTCCCGCTGCTTCCACCTGCTGGTTTATGGACAAAAGGGCATGCTGATCTAATTGCCTCAAATGATCACTATACCTCTGAAGTCCCAAATCATTGCCAACACCTGGGTCTATGTAACATCCCCTCCAGATACCTACTGGTGAATCTTAGGCCTAGATAACCTGTCCACTAAGGAGGTTTTAATCTTTTAAGAATTCTAAATCCATCTTATGCTGGATCTTTACCAGTATTATTGGCTAACCTTACCGACTGACCCAGGTTATTAGGTCCAAAAAGTCCCACCACCTATGTTCACCTCCTACCTGTAGAGGCTGTCAACGATATCAATAATTTGAGATCCTAAGTGACTTTGGTTTGGAAATGCCCACATCAGTGTCCCTGGTTGACACCAGTTTTATAAAGGATCTCACTGAAGACCAACAGCGCAAAGTTCAAGTATTATTGGAAGAGTATTCAGACCTATTTTCAGCCTCAACCAATGACTTTGGGAAAATGAAGGGGGTTCTAAATCATGTGGAGACTGGGACGCTCCCCCTTCTAGTTCTTACCTTACCAAAAATTAAGGTCAAAGAAGCCCAGGTGGCTGTGGAGCTTAACAATTACTCAAAGCCAGACTCTCGGTGTCTTTGCGCAGCCATTTGGCCTCTCCTCTCATGCTAATTTGGAATAAAGATGGCAGCTATTAGGTGGCGATGGACCATTGATGGATCAACTTTGTCACCAAGAAGGAGAGTTATTTTTGCCCTAAATTGACAACTCTCTCCAAAAGCTTACCAGATTGAAGTACTTTTCTGCAATGGACCTTGCCAGTGCTATTGGCAAGTGGAGCTCGCGCTTGAAGAATGAGCCATGTGCATGCTCATAGCCAACAAAAGGGTTATTCAAACCCATGATGATGCCCTAGGGCCTCTGTAACGCGCAGCCACTTTTTATTGCGCCATGGATGGTATACTCGGGGTCTTGAAGCTATTGTATCCTTGTCTACCTTGATGACGCCACTGTCTTCTCATAAACTTTTAATGGACACGTAGAACTTCTTTAGTGAGTTTTAATTGGCGTCAGAAAGCTTCAATAAAGCTCAAACCTTAAAATTGTTCATTCTTCCAGTCATAGATTGAGTTTCTGGGAACCAAGGACTCAAAAGATGGCATCAAGCCCATATCAGACAAAGTTGACACCATAAAAAAGATGTCACGCCCCAGAGCCTAAAGGATATTCAGGTGTTCCTTGACATGGTGGGTTATTATTGTCAGTTTATCCCTTGGTTTGCTGACCTGGATAAGTCTCTATAAAACTTTATGCAGAAGAACGTTTCTTTTAAGTGCGCCCGGACAAGAACATGCTTTTAATGCATTGAGAACTGCTCTTTGCACTAAACCCATTTTAGTCGCCCACGTTTTGATCAACCATTCCTGTTGTTTATGGATGTGGGCGATGTCGTCATTGGGGCCATCCTAGCCCATCACGACAAAGATCAGGTTGATCACCCAGTGGCCTATTTTGCAAGACTCTGTGTAAGGTTGAACAGAGCTCTAACATTACCAAGCGGTATGCCTGGCTGTCTTGCTAGCAATAAAACATTTTCTTTCCTTTCCCTATGGCACCCACTTTATATCATTACTCATCA
Source organism: Massospora cicadina (assembly GCA_022478985.1). Taxonomy (NCBI): domain Eukaryota; kingdom Fungi; phylum Entomophthoromycota; class Entomophthoromycetes; order Entomophthorales; family Entomophthoraceae; genus Massospora; species Massospora cicadina. The sequence continues at coordinate 93,146 of JAKSZP010015972.1, read as the reverse complement.
TTCCTCATGCTGGTGGCTCATTTGACGAAGGACCCTCTTGGCCATTTAGCTAGAAGGACCTTAATTCTGCAGAGCCATAATTTAACAATTGTTCATTACACGGATGCAATCCACCAGAATGCTGATGGCCTCTATAAAATGCCAGTTCTGGCTGCTTTGACCCCCATGGAAGATTGACTTTAAAATTTTATTGGTCGACCTGACTGCTCGAAAGTTAGAAACTCCTGAGATCCAAGCTGAGCTCCAAAAGATGACCTGGGACACCCAGATCAAGGATGGGCTGCTATATAAGAGGGTCGATAAGAAATGTCTCCATTATATATGCCCTTCCACCCAAACTGAAGTTATCCTAGAGAGTCATAGTACTGTGGGACATGGGCAGTTAAGAAAACTCACAAATGGAAGAAAATACAATTTACTGATACCAGATGGTGGAAATATCCAAGAGGTCCTGAAAGCCTGCATGACATGGCAATCTCAAGACCGGCCAGTCCTTGATGCCAACACTCAGTCGTTGTCCTGATGGGACCCTTCATTGTCTTTAGCATTGATGTAATGGCCATCTCCCCACTGGGTTGCACAGCCATAAATATATCATCTTTGCCATGGACCATCTGACCATATGGTCGAAGTAATGTTGGTCTCCACTGCCAATGCAAAAGCCACAGCTCTATTCCTTATTCAAACCGTTTCCCCCCAGCACAGATGCCCATAAACTTTACTTTTGGACAATGGGTTAAATTTCACCTTGCAGGTAGTCCAAAAACTTGATTCACTTTTTAGCACTAATCAAAGTTTTACCACCCCCTACATCCCATCCACTAACATGGCAGTGGAACGAGCTAATGGAACTTTTCTTTATGTTATGGAAGATGACCACCTCCAAACCTACTCGCTGAAAACATTATTTATTCAGCGCTTTGCTTGCCTAAAGAATAAACTACCATTGAGGAATTAAAATGCAATCCTTTACAGATCTATTAGAACATGCTTCCCAGCTCCCAAGTAGCATTCAGTTTTTGCTCAAAACCTTTTTTCCTGAGATCTATGATCTAAGCCATGAGGGCCTAGCCGATATGTTTGTCCATCTTTAAGCCCTAGCCACGCAAGGCTTCATCACCACCACAAGAAAGGAGAGTCCCGATTTGATGTCAGCCAATCCTTCTTACTAATTTTTCAATTAGATGAACTCATTCTCCTTTATTGCCATTGACCCTGAGCTCAACAGGATAAGCTTAAAGTTCTTTGATCTGGAATCTATAAGGTCATCTATAAGGTGATCTCCAAGTACTACATTGTAAATGTTAATTAGGGGACAGTGTTAAATTGAGTGCATGGCTGGTTCCTCCGGCCCTATACTCCCCTCTAACAGGATCTTGGGAATGCATTGTCAGGATTTGAGATGACGAGCAAGACAATAACCTTGCTCCCAAATCAAGCCTCAACAGATTGTCTCTCAAAAGCAGTACAAATGGAACCTTATTCCAAAAGCACCAAAATTAGATTTGATCAGGAAGCATCACGCATATGATATTTGATGGAATATACTTCAGAAATCCTGTCCCCGGTTCCAGAATCATGAGAGGCGCCGCCTTCAATTCTGTGATGAAGATGACGCAGTATGATGAGGGCGCCATCCAGGCGGTTGATCTGGAAGGCAGCAAAAGATTTTGATCTTATGGGGACACAAAGGTCCCTAAGGCACCATGTCCCCACAAGCCCTATATAATATTGATGCTTTTTAACAAAAGTAGTCTATATTCTCTCAATCTTTTGTTTTTTTCTCTATGATAATTTTCAGCTTCAAGCCTAACTTTGGACTTTGGTGACAGTCAAAAGAACTGTAACGCTGAGAGTCATCCTTTCAGCTCCGCCAAACTCTTTTATAAGAAGGGCCTTGGCTATAGGATAAGACACGCCAGCCTTCTTTAGTTTAGTCATAACTAGCTCTTAGCTTTTAGAATCCATCAGATTTATTACAGCAGCCAACTTAGTAGTATTAGGAGCTCCATCTATAAAAATCTCAAAGAGGTCAAAAATTTTGGGAATATTCGCATTCTTATTAAAATTTGGTCAATTACCAGGTTGACCATAACGTAAATATTTTGGACATAGGCCTGAGGGGCCTGCGATGAATTGACACAGCAGTGAGCTGTCATATTATCAGGTTGCACTGATGATCCTAAATCCAGAATGGTGGTAAAGGCAGCAGGCGGATGGCACAGCCCTTGTGCACCATCACCCTCACTACCCACATCCATTGGAAGGGTCCCCTGAGCAACTTGACCTGTATGACACTGACACTTGTTTTTTGAAAAAATAGTGACAATCCGCCTGTGATGAAATATACTTTTGCTTAATCGTTTGGTTAGCGGCCTGAAAATCAACACTTAAAGCCATATTCTTCTCCTCTAGTAACTTTACTTGCTGTTCCAAAATTATTGATTTGATAACTATGGCCCAAAATGAAGTCAGAAATTAGGCCAAAATGAGCCCACAATTCCTCCTGTAATTGATCAGCCACGTCAACTTGGTCCAACAGGGCCACAAAACCACTCATCAACGTTCCTAATATGGCCTACCATCTCTGAAAAGTAAACTCTAATAAATGACCAGACTCCATACTGATATACAAAGTTTAATGGAACAACAGGGTGTAGCCCCTGTAGTGAGCACCAATGTTAAAGGTGCGAGAGCTTCGGATCCAAATGCACAAGTAGATACACCAACAACTCAAAGTATTCTAAGAAGACAATACTTTGGCCAAAAACTCACAAAAGTAGCAACAATATCTGCGATAGGAGTTTTATATAATCAAATCAGCGAGCACCTTTTAGTATCAAGTACAGCTAAAGACTCATGGACTTGCTCCAGTAATTGTCATAGTAAGCTGATACTTCTTAACTTCCAAAAAGCTCCCCCTCTTCTTTGAAATCCTCTTCAGATATGATCATTCTAAAAGCATTATTATTTGTTCTTCTCTAGTTACCAAACAGCCCTCCGTTATTGGTAGGCTCAATTGAAGACATTCAATTAGGCAATTAGTCAAAAGACAGAAGGCAAAGTATTTTACTTGATAAGTTATAATTCACTAAACTTGTCTAATTATGGCTGGATGGCCCAGACAAATAATAACATTCCTATTACTGATGTTTTACTTTGGCATGGGATGAGAAGGAGCAATTCCTCTGAATGGAATGCAAATTAATAAAAGTATTAAGGCCATGGAATCAGAAGCAAAAGAGTAATAATGAGGGTCTGTGCCTGTGGGGTTTTGGTAATCCGCTGAGTAATTTAGTAACCTTAGGCTACTTTTTAAAAAAGCAAGGGAATTGGGGCATACAACTACCTACCTTAATTCCACTATATAATTATAGAATATAATATATTTAAATATAATATAAAATCTAGATGTTTGTTATAAACCTGATTACAACACAGTTGTTCAGATGGGTAGAGAAAATGACTCAATGGAAGGACAATTTCCGAGAATCGGGTTTTGTGGAATAAAACCATGACATAGTTTGCTGTTTGATTTACTCTGGAAGTGCGTGTAATAGTAGGGGTAGGAATGTTATCTGAGGCGATGTTTAAGCTTCAATGACTGTGGCGGTGAAACCACACCATGAGCTTTTCAATGCAATGGCTCCAGTTCTACAAGGGGACATCCCCTTACTTGATTGTTAATTACCTGCGGTGGCATAGCTGCCATGTTTGGTCCATAATTTATAGCGGAAGCTTTACATGGCCACTTTTGAGCCTCCTTCTTCAAGCATCATACAACGATTGACCTTTAATCTGCTATCTAATCCTCAGTTGTTTATAATTTTTCAGGTAGCCCTTGGCTGTCTTATAACCCATGGCTGAGTTATAATACATAGACTAACCCTCAGCCTGAGCCTCTTAATGTCCTTTGAAGATGAGATGCCATTAAAATGTCATATTATGCGTGTGTTGAACTTTTACCCTCTCAGCTTCAAAGAATGTCTTGGGTCAAATACAGCCAAAACGAGGAAGTGTCAGCCATTTATGAGTTTCTGATGACCCTAAATGCAATTTTAATAATGTGATACCAAAAATATTAGGGATATCAGCCAAAAGGCCCTGACTGATTCCCGGTGGAACCCCATTAATTGGGGTAACACCATTTAATAACCTGCATGGGCAACTAATGTAAAGTCTAGCGGTCTGATTACTCCAATCCCATGACAGACCATGGGGTGACCATTGGAAGGTATGCCCCCAACTACCATCAAGTCCTTCAAGGCACCTGCGTGAGGACCCCTCCCTTTTATAGGCATGGCAGAGGTCCCTCAAGGTGAAAGTATTTTAACTAGCGGTGATTGGTTAAAGTAAATAAAAACATTACCGCATGGGTACATTCTGCCCCAAAACTCCATCTCAACTATCATTATGAGAAAAAAGAGTAACTCGAATTTCCACAATCTGATAGGAGAGCATACCTTATTTATCAATTCAAAATGCATCAAAGCTTTTCTGAAATTATCCTTAAATTCCCTCCAACCCTTGAAATAGTATAAATACTGATTGGTCAAATATAAAGAGGGATTGCTTTTTCTTATATATCTCCATGCTAATAATAAAAGCCATAAAAAACACAAGTTTTTATTAGTGTATTTTATTAAATTTTATTAAAACCTTTGTGGGATCCAGTGGTGTAAGCACCAGCGAGCACCCCTAAGCTGGATTCCTACAAAATGATGCTCACTAGAGGGGATCCCTGTACACCAAAAATAGTTGCTTTGAAAAGAAGCTGGCAAGCGTTTTGTCCCGCCTTAAGGAGCTTGAGCAGCGCCCTTTCAAACTTCCCCTTAAGGAAAAAAACATTCCTGGTGAAGGAAGCATTGATACCTTTTTGTACGTCTATGAAGCTGCCATGGATGGTATAACTGACAAGCAAAAAGTTCGACACATCTTTCAATGTTTAAGCCACTTATCACAAGAGATGTTAGTGCCCAACCTGAACCCTGGGTACACCTGGTCATAGGTGAAGGAGGCTCTTTTGGCTGAATTTAGGTCAAAGCAGAGTCTACATAAGGAAAAACAGGCTTTTATGCGCCTTAGCATTTATGAGGATGAATTGCTGATTGTCTTTGCTGAAAAATTTTACCTCTCTGCGCAAAGATTGTCCACCTCCAACCTTCTCACTATTGACAATGCTCTCGCCGCCCTATTATCTAGGTTAACTTCACAACTCTCTCTAGCTATATATATTATATTGGTGAAATGCTACTTTAAGAATATCCGCGACGTCAAGGAGGCTTTATTAGATGTGGGTGAACTTCATGTATATTCCACAACAAATGAAGCTGAGATGACAACATTGGCTCTAACCATCGAGAAGCATCTGCCTGTTGAACAGTTGAGAGTGAACTCACCTGTGCCCATCCTTCCTGCAAACCTTACTTCCTCTGCGTGACTCAAAAAGGATACCACGCCCTCATGTAAAGTGTAAACTAGTAAAGTAGTCAATACCATGCTCCGCGCAAGCCCACAAAAGCCTCAGTGTTTCTCCTTCCAGCATAGCTGATAATTAAGCGCCCTAAGGCTATCCAAACTCAGGGGGCCATACCCCCTACCTCAATTGCGACATTGCCAGTGGTGGAGAATACCCTTGGGGATGAATCTGAGGGGTTATGACGATGTTGGATACTATATTTAGGGAACACCTGCGGAAGTAGAGGTTCCTGAATATTTGAACGCTGGAAGAGTAAATTGTAACACCATACCTGAGGGAACATACCTCAGCCAAATTTTAGGATTGCCAAAAGCTATTGACACTGCCAGCGATGGTAATCAATTATTAACTAGTTTGATTCGACCTATTCAGCAGTTCCAGCCTATAAAACCCATCTTGAATATATATCCCAAGACTGCTCGCAAATTAACCTCCAATTTTCGGCTTAAGGAGGTCCTAGCTTTGGCACCTAACTTTGGAGGAGCTCTCACAAAAGTTGAAGTGGTTATATAAAAAGTCTGGATACTGGCTATCTTGGACACTGGCTCCCCCGTTAACGTGATCTCTACTAATATTATCAAGAAGATCTAGCTAGCACCTGAATCATATAACATACAATAACTTGGAACCGCAGGTCCCAACAATACTCGTGCTATTGGGGCATACTCTTCCCTTCCCTTTCGAATTGGGAAGCTTATCCTATCAGCCCCTGCTGTGGCTTTGAGTAACAACGCATATGATATGCTTATCAGCACTCAATTTAGGATTGAGTACAAAGGAAAAATTAACATGAAGCAAGGGCTCCTATTACTCAACTACGAAGTTCCTTTAGTCATATCCATTAAAGAGCCCAACAAGCATGAATACTCTTGCCTATTAGAATACCCCTTTTCAGCTATAACCTTGCCTTATTCCAAATCTGGGCGCAACACAAAGAAATTACCCAATTTATTGGATGCTGGTGAGGTTATCCCTTTCTACACTGCAGATGAGGTCTTGATTAAGCCTGATGAACAAAGAGTGGTTGACACTAAGATCACGCTTCATATCCCACACCACTGTTTGTTGCATATTACAAGACTTGAAGGCGTTAGCCCCTTGGAGCCTAGGGTATTGCCTGGGATACTAGACCCAGCCTAACAGAGGCCTATTACCCTTCTTCTAGGAAACCTCATGGGAAAGGACATGATCATACAAAAACGCAAAGAGATTGGCAGAGGCTTTATACTTCTATTTTAGGATATTGAATATATCCACTTCATTGTCTCTATGTCAGATTTGGGTTTTCCTATGTTAAACTAGTGCACTCTACTTAATGTTCATATTTCGGATGAATTAATCCCATTCAAATTGGAAAAAGATAATACTTTATTAGATGAATATAGATACATATATTCTAAATCAGACAATGACTATGGTCACATAAAAGGCTGGTGTCACTCCATCGATGTGGGTGATGCCCCCCTATTTGGTCATAATCTTATCATAAGTTAAAGGCAGAAGAAGAGAAAATCAGGACGGAGATCCAGAAGTTTCTAGATGCAGGGTTGTTAGTTCCTTCACAAAGCCCTTGGTCTTCTACTCTAATGCTTATTAAAAAGAAAAAATGGAGTTAATCAGATAGTTATGGATTACAGAAAGTTGAATAAACTCACAAAAAAAGGATAGCTATCCTATCCCTTGCATCGATGACACCCTGGCCCAACTTTGTGGCTCTAACTTCTTCTCCGCCATGGACTACGCTAGCGGCTATTGGCAAATGGACCTTTCCCCTGAAGATCAGGAGAAATGTGCTCTCATTTGTATTGAGGGTCTCTTCCAACCAACCAAATTACCTCAAGGGTTGAGTAACGCACCTGAATCTTTCCAGAGTGTGATGGACCACATATTGCGGGATATGAAATTAACTTGTGTCATCGTATATCTTGATGATATCATTTTGTTCTCATGGACCTTCAACAAACATCTCAATCACCTGAAGGAGGTGTTTCAACGGTTAAGCAAGTCAAATATTCAGTTGAAAACTTCAAAATGTACCTTATTTATTTGGGGAAGGTTGACCAGGAGATGTGCACTTAAGATATAGAAAGGATAAAGTATTTAACTGCGAAAATTAAAGACACCCCAGAGGGTTCAAAGCCCCTCTTGTTGTCTCCAGGACCACCAAGTTTAATAAGGTAGGGGGGTTTATGCTGACATATCCTTGGATGCAGCATGAGTGAAGGAAAGAATCAATCTTTCAGGAACCATATAGGGAACCATGTATTTATTATCCTTCTGTTACGTGAGGTCATGTTTCCAAACAACCATGCTTGGAAATATTCCAATATATGGCTGTGGAAGCGATGAATGGCTTCTTGGATTGTGGGCGTTGCTCCTGTATACAATTACAGTACTATTGTATGGATCGTCCATAGTGCTATTGATACTATTAAAGCCCAGAGGGATGGGTGGATAGGTAACTCCATGTTTAGAGCGAACATGTTCCTAGCTAGACTGAATGGTTGTCCACTTTCTTGGCGGAATAGACGCATGACCTCTTTCCATATAGTCACTGATGTTGGACATTGTTCTAAACGGTGTACTAGGCTTCCATACTGCCCACATATTGTACATGAGGAATGGGCTGCATTTGACCGTTCTGCTGTGCGGTATACTCTCTTCATGCATCTCCACACACTTTACTCTTATCCTGGGTTGAAGTAGTGAGTGATGTGTGTATTTCCAAACACTTCTTTGGGTCTTCAGATTGTATGGTATATCCATATGGTCCAGGTAATCAATCCTGACTATGAATTATGGATTTCCGCATATTATACGATCTGTGACTATTTGGCCATTTATTTTTCTGTTTGTAAGTTAGCCTTGGGCGTCCTCTGTGACTGATCTGACCACATATGTGAATCTTCCACTCTGATCTTATCATGGCTAGAAGTATTCATTTGAAATGTGCAGGAGTGCCATGTGGTCCTGCAGCTGAAGGATGAGACGTCAGATACTTGCTTAATATATTTGGGTGATCTGAGTTTCTTAATTGGAGTGCTCATGTAAAATTATATCTTGCTGTTCTAGCCCAATGTATATCTGGAAGATCTGGGCTAGTTACATGAGCTATCTAGAATCCTAGTATATGGGTCACTTTCTCTACATAATTAGTTAGCCCCATACCTCCGTTCCTCCTAGAGCCAATTAGGGTTTCTAGGCGTATAGAGGGTTGTGGCTGGACCAAATCCGTCACTGTATTAAGGCGTAAATTGTATTAAAAAAGGCCGGCGAGAAAGCAAATGAATGGGTCGTGAACCATATGATAGATAGTTTCCTGGAGTTGGCTACCATAGTCCCATCCTGTTAGACCTGTTTGATGTCTATTTAAGGAGGCAATGTGTCTTGTTATTTTATAAAAAGTTGTTTTTCCATCATGGAGTTGGCGTAACCTCCTGCTTCAAACCATACGCAAGTAACGGACAAGTCAAGCTGCCAGCTTAGTAGTGAAGGGAAGCTTCAGTGGGGTTATTGCTAATTTTCGCCTCCTATGTCTAGTGAGGAGTCTTGATGTTGTATTGGTTTGTTGACCCAGGGTAAATGGCGTCCAATGGATCTGATATATCCCCAGGAGTATAATTTCCGTTTTTTCAGTGTTTAGTGATGTGTTGCTTATGTATGAATATTATTGTATTATCTTCTCAATTCTGCAAGCATCCTGGTTGTTGCATATACCCACCACGCAGTTGTCAGCGAAAGCCATCATTTTGACTGGTGGTTGACCCTTGACATTGATTCCATTGAGGAGTGTGTTTGTATTCCGTATTAGGGGATCCAGACTAAACTTTTATAGTAGAAGGCTTAGTGGGTCCCCTTGTTTGAGTCCTCTCTGTGGAAAAACTGGGTTAGTTAAGAAACCTGCTCCCCGCACAGCCTTGGTGGCTGACTCTGTGAACAACATCGCCCAGTTTATGAACCTATTTGGGAGTTTGAATTTTAGAAGGCAGGCCCTGAGATAGGTCCAGTTCACCCTGTTGTATGCCTTCTGTTGATCTAAAAAAGACAAGCGCTCCAGAGGTTTTGGACTGGCAGACATTTGCAACTGTGTGGTTATTGTCCCATATGGATCTTCTTGGAACAAACTATAAGGTGATGGGGATATCGCATCAGTTGCAATTTCTCATAGTCATTTGGCCATAATTTTGTGAATATTTTTGTGTCTGTGTTAGTTAGGGAGATTGGGCGCCAATTGGATAGGTTTAGCCTATCTCCTTTTTCATAAATTGACAGTGTATGCTTCTTTGCCTACAGGTAGAGGGCATGTTTCCATAATGCACTCGTTCAAAAAGCTAAAAAGAATTTTAGATATACTATTAAATTTTTTATATAAAATTTATAGGGATTTTATCAGGTCCAGGGCATTACCCTCTTGGTACATCGCGTACTACCTCCCATAATTCCTCACGCTATATTAGGTTGGTTAAATTGTTGTTTTGAGTTCCAGTGTCAATATGTGCACTTGCAAGGAATTTTTTGATTTTTTTCTGATTCAACCAGTTCAATTTTATATAAATTCTTTAAGAACTTATGTACTTTGGTCACAACTTCTTTGGGTACTTCTAAAAATGGATTTGTCCAGTTGTTGGACCTATGTGCAGGCTATCATAATTTTTGGGCGTGAAACTGATGGAAAAACAGCTCAAGCAAATTTCTCCATCTTTTATGTTTTTTGATCTATATTGAACTCCAGCTCAGTGTTGGTGTTCACATATCAGGGTGTTTAGCTGAGCCAAAACCTCTGCCCATTTGCATCCCCATCCAGGACTATATCCTGTACGTGGGACATTATTTTCCAGGTGGTTTATTTCTATTAAGGTGTGTTTGATAATGGCTGAAGCTGCCCTGTATCTTCTAGATGTTGTGTGCTTAATCTGTTGGGTTGTTGGTTTTTTGAAATTTTCCTAGGTGGTTAATGGGTCTGAACAGAAAGGTGTTTCAAAAACCATGTTGAGGATATTTTGTCCATTCAGAATTGAAATTCCAAGTTGGCTAAACTTTCTGGGCGTATTCTGAACCACTTGGGTGCTTGTGTAGTTGTTTACAATGGTGTTTAGAACACAAAAAAAAGCCAATGGTCAGAAATCTCGATTTTTGTGGTTTTAATTATGAATTTGGAGTCAGAAAGTTATGATGCAAGTATTAGGTCTATCAATGACATTGAGATAAGTGCACCGTTGTGTACATGTGGGCATGTCATTTTCTGTAGAAGGGGTGACCTTTTTATAGTGAATCATATTGTCCCAGAGTGGCCTTTAGCACGCGAAGTTCAACTTGCCCTTGTGATGCCTCCGTTGTGTGGCCATTGGTCAGTATCTGGGTTAATCCAACAGTTCATGTCTCTCATGACAAAAGTGTTTGCTGGAAGATGGAGTTGTGTTGGAGATGTTAAAAACTCTCATTGGTACATTGTACAGTTTGGTGCATACACACTGGCTATCATGTGCACTTCTTTGTGCCATGAGAAGGTAACAGGCTAGTATGCAGCCATCCAGGAACGAATGTTTATTAATGACTTTAAAGTTTTAGTTTGCACGTACTATCACCCTAAATGTTATGACCAAAACTCTATTGTTGGGAGAATCATGTCTTCCCATGCATCCTCCTTTCCCTGCGGACAGTGGGTTTCCTGCACCACAAGGATATTCACAGGTGGGTTTCGAAGGAAACTCAACATCTTGGCCTGGACATTTAGGCCTTAAGTCCCGCTATTTTCAGCATCCCTATCTATACTGAGACGCCCAATGCACCTCAGGTACGGAAAGCAGGGCCCCTGGCCCTACTCCCTCACTCTCATTACTCTCCATTGCACCTCTTCTGCAGAGAACATAATCATGAGTAGGAGTTAATGTATTCTTCCCCTTTTGTTACCGCTATTTTTGCTCCTCTATTGCCTTTGTTGGTTTTCATTTTTCATTGTGGTGCACTTGTGTGCTCTTATTGGCCACATTTTTTCTTGCATGTTCCATTGATGGTTTTTGCTCCCGATTGGATTATGCTCCACAATTTCAGGGGATGTGCTGAACCCCTGTTTTGCCACATTTATTTCCAAATTGAGTTCTGCTGAATACATTCCATTTGGATTGGTTGTTTGGTTTTCCACAGGATTTTATTGAATCATTGTTTACAGTTCATCCATGTCTTCCTGGATCTGTTCCAGCGAGGTGGATGTTTCTGCCAATGCTTTTGTCTTGGCCACGGCCAGCTTATGAGCTTGTTTGGCCATTTTTCATTCTTTTGGGGAAATTGGGTCAATTATTTGATATTGTCCATGTTTCTCCCAGTTGAATGCTTGTGTGGTATCTGTGATTTTGGCGTAGACTGAGTAGTCTTCGCCCATTTATTCCTCACATAATTCCATTTCACTTAAGCCTTCTGTTATGGAACAAGCATGAATATTGTGCCCAAAGGCCTGGCAGTGGTTGCATATGGGGGGCGCGCTCTCTACTGTTGCGCAGAATCGTTGGATTTTTTTCCCATCAATAGTAATGGATGCAATGTGGGGGATTTTTGTGATAACTACTCTATCTCCTGATTTGGGGAAATGATTGTGATTGCCTTCCCAATGCTAAGGGTTGGCATCAGCTGGAATATTTGCATTTCAAATTGTTTAATTTCTCCATAGGCTTCCAAGCCTTCCTGGAGGTGTCATCTAACTACTGTGTGCGCCAGTGTAGTCAGAAGGTAGTCAAAAATATGAAATATACTTTAGATTTTGTCCTACATGTGCATTTGGTCGATACCAAATGTTGGCCGTTGGGAAGGTCAAGTACTACTCTAACCTTCTAGCTTCATTTGCTTCTTAAGCTGTTTTGAACCCAAGATCTACCCAACCTTTGTGGAAAGTATAGGTTTTTAAGTACACCACATGCAGGAAAAATTTAAGTTGCACTTCACCAGATTTTCCAACATTGTCAGTATTTATACACCTAAGAATACTTATATCCCGTGTTCCACCAACAACTGTGGTTATTAGTGGGATACTTTCATGTAACTGAAGTATTTTACTTATAAATTCAAGAAACCTGCGAGGGGCACCACCTCAGGTTTTTTGTTTTTACTGATATTTTTATTTGTTCCTGTGCGCTTGGTACCTTTGTGTGGTGCAGATCCAGGTCCACTCCCCTTTACCACATTTTCCCAATTCTTTACTTTATTACTCATGCTCATCTCACCTGGTATTGATTATCAAATTGTACTGTTTGAATTAAATAGTATTACAAAAAGTGATAGTAATTGGAAAGTTCAAAGTCTACCTTCTTCCAAAAGAAATTGGATTTCCTTGAATACTCCAATTCCCAAAAAGAATCCAACCCATGCAAGATAAGGTTGAAGCAATTTCAAAGATGGCTCCCCCTAAGAATCTCCAGGATATTCAGGAATTTCTAGGGATAAAGGGTATTACCATCAATTTATCCCCAAGTGTTATAATTTTAGATGGTATCACTATGATCCACCGGGCTTCTCACACAGGTTGAGCCCTCTGAACAATGGATGGATGATGTGAGGATTGTCAGTCCTTTGGATGCACTTGAAAATATATTTAAAAATAGGAGCAATTGCCCTGACAGTTCTTTTTATTTATTTTATAGATACAGAAATCTTTCACTGTCCCATTCTCTCTTTACTATAAACAACTTAACCTCTCTCGATCGCCCATTTTGTTTATATACAGCAGCTTCAGGCGATACTGCTTCTCATGGCTTGGGCTATTCTATTCCACCGATTTTCCTCAAATTTGTCTTTATTATTCTTAATCCGCTGTCGCCCTATTTGTAGGCGATTTACTTCATATTTGTCGAACATCAACATTGCCTTATCGCCTTATATAGAGGCGATCCAATAAACTCATTATATCCAATAAGACTCTTTATATCCCAATATCGCCTCGTCTCAAAACAATCAAATATTTATAACTGATACTGTGTTCAGCAGTTTCCGCCCAACTGTCCCACGACTATTGTCCAGTCATATCAAAATCGTGACACCAAGTTTGCCCAGCTCATTGAACCACTCGGTCACTTATTGACTAAGAACACCCCTTTCTATTGGGGTGCTGAACAAAAGGCCGCTTTTGAGACATTAAAACAACTTCTACAACAAAGTCCTATCATGAGTCAACCAGATTATAATAAACCTTTTATCATGTTTACTGACACTTCAGACTATATCATTGGGGCCATCTTAGACTAATTAGGAAAATGGTGTAGATCATTCAGTATCCTATTTCAGTAAGATGCTGCCAGAGCGGAATGCAATTATAGTGTAACTGTGGAGTAGCTTGCCTTTTTTGTTAGCTGTGCAGCACTACTGCCCTTTTTTATATGGGACCATCTTCACCATGGTTATTGACCACACTTCATAAAATTGGTTACAAAACATGAAGGACCCTACTGGGCGGCTAGCTCTTTGGGCTCTAAAGCTCCAGCCTTATGATATAAAGATTGAACACCATGCTGGGACCTGTCATTTAAATGTTGATGGGTTGATAAGCTGTCAGTCCTTCATTTGGAATATAGTGTGGCGGAGAGGTTACACGACCTATTAATGACCCCAAATGAATGGGAGGATGTGGATGAGCCCATCAAGAAGATGTTATCCTGGCACTCCTGCAACACAAAATTGGGGGATGGAAAGTTATATGAACAAGTGGGGGAAAAGTGGTTGCCTTACCTTCGGCCCAAAGAACGCTTACCCACTACCCTAGAAGCTCAATCCACCCTAGGTCATGGAGGGGCAAAGAAACTGTATGAGTGAATTAAGGATCGTAACTACTGGGATGGAATGATGAAATCAATTGTTGATGTCTTGGAAGCTTGCCTTACGTGTAAGAAGCAATCCAGTTTCAAGACTTGAGACCAGTATCAACCCACTACCCCTCAACAACCGTTCCAAACTATTAGTTTGCATGTAGTAGGTCCCCTTCCTCAGACCACTAGTGGGATCAAATTTTTACTAGTAGCTATTAATTTACTTCACTAAGTGGGTGGAATATGTGGCTCTTCCTGCCCAAATGGCCAAGGCAACAGCCACCTTTTTACATCAAAACATTTCTCTCTTAACATGGCTGTCCCCAAGTACTACTCTGCGACAACGGGAAGAACTTAACCTCCAGAGTAGTAAAAATCCTGGCCACCTCTATGGGAGCACAACAACTTTTTTCAGCTCCATACAATCCCTCTACCAATAGAACTATGGAGGAGCAAATGGTGCCCTGGTATCCATACTATAAAAAATGGCCTCTTTTGATCCACTTCACTGGGATCGATACTTACCCAATGCCCTCATGCCTATCAGATTAGTTATCACTGGGTATTGAAAATGTACCCATCCGTGTCTTGTATGGGCTAGAACTAAGTATATTTTCTCTCTTAGTTAAGGATGTATTCTCCTATAGAGTTGAGGAGCCCAAAAAGTTATGATACGATTGGCTCACTTCTTCTCCAGCTCCAATCAGAGGCAATGACTAACTTAGCAAAAACGGTGACAAAAGAAGGACAGGCAGTCAATGAGTTCAGAACTCCCCTACCTAGCTTCCAAGTATCTGACATGGTATTATACTACCATAACCGTATCTATCCTAGAAGTGGTAAGCTTAGATCAATCTGGGAAGGTCCCTTCACCATCAACTACAAAAGAGGTAATGAATGTTCTATAAAATCACTAGCCACTGGAATTACCATCAACCAAATACATGGCCGCTTCCTTTGGCTTTATTCTCCCCATCATTCTTGAGGGGGGTGATGTTGGACATTTGCCCTCTCAGCTGCAGAGTAAGAATGTCATTGGTCCAATTCAGATGAAACAAGGAAATTTCATCCATTTACAAGTTTTGATGACCCTAAATGAGATTTTAATAGTAATGATACCAAAAATATCAGGGATATTGGATAAAAGACCCAGTCCAATTCCTGCAGGAACACCGTTAATTGGGGTAACACCATCTTGAAACCTGCATGGGCAACTAATGTAAAATCTAGCAGTTGGATTACTCTGATCCCGCAACAGATTTTGGGGCGACCATCAGAAGGTATGTCCCAACTACCATCAGGTCCATCAAGGCACCTACACAGGGACCCCCCATTTTATAGGCATGGCGGAGGTCCCCCAAGATGAAATTATTCTAACTAGCGGTGATTTATTAAAGTACATTAAAACATTACCGCATGGATACATTCTGCACCAGAAATCCATCCCAACTATTGTTCTGACAAAAAGAGTAACTAAAATTCCCACAATCTGATAGGAGAGCATACCATATATTCTAATTTGGAATGCGTCAAATCTATTCCAAAACTATCCTTAAATTCCCTATGACCCTCAAAATAGTATAATTACTGATTGGTCAAATATCAAGAGGGATCACTTATAATATATACCTCATGCTACTATCGAAACCATAAAAAACACAAGTTTTTATTAGTGTATATTTAATTAAATTTTATTAAATCCTTTGTGGGATCCAGCGGCGTAAGCACCAGCGAGCACCCCTAAGCTGGATTCTTAAAGCATGCAGTCACCTTAATATTTCATTAAACTGCCCCACTAATTGGCAAGTTCACGTTGTACAGCCAGACCAGTAAGAGCAGGGAAAAGATCAAGCAAAGTAGAGATTAGACCCTTTTCTTCCACTTTGTCAACTTCAATTGTCCCACCTGAACCCAACGTGTTGCAGCCTGCTGGACCCCGCAATCACACCAACATGCTATTATAATAACAACCTGCCAATGATGTACATGTGCTGACCCGCCCAAAAGCCAAAGAGGCGGCAGGTGGAGGGCCACTAGTAGTTTCAAAAGCCCTGTGCTTGCCAGATATTGGAGCATACCTCATCAGAAAAACCCCCAACCCTCTTCTGATGAGCCAACATTGAAAGGGGTGAGCGTTGCCATCCATGTATAGCAATCACTAAGGAATACACCAAGGTTGGAGTGGGTATTATGTGGTTTTTGGAAAAAAGATTCCCTGGATGTTCACATAAATTAAACAATAGAAATTCTTTCTATTCTGAGTGTACATACTGTGATATTTTTGTGGCAAAAAATAAATTTTTGGGTGATTATAGACACAGGCATGCTGGTTAAATTGTGTCAACCAAGCTGGTAACTAAGTTACCATTGAAACTTGATTTGGAGTACTGGACAGTTTATAGGACACATGGGGTTGAGTGCTCTGTCTTGCAAAGAGTTTAAAATGCATTGCCTCTGTGGTTCCGGTCTATCACTGTCTCTGTGCTGGATATTGTGTTACCAAAATCAATAAAAATATGCTGATAAGAGCAGCCTTCATGCGGCACTTTGGGGCAGTAGTAGAAATGGTGGAGGAGACATTTGAGATCCTGAGACTGTGTATCCCATATTATTTCACCTCAAGTAGGGTGCCTAAGGTTTCCCTTATGCTGGGCAAGTTTTCTTGCATTTAGTAACAGTTCAATCCATGTATGCTACTGGAGCTTAAAAAACAAAACTAGGGTTCCCCCTCATCAAATATATGAGTATCAGAGTAAAACCACTCCAATATGCGGCAAGTTTAAAAATTCATTCTGGCCACAATTATCATGGGAACAGAACATAAAAATGAGATACTTAAAATGCTTTATGAAGAGGCTTTGGGGCCTTATCAGCATTATTTCCTTGAGCCTCACGTGGCCTGAGCATTGTACTTACTGGGCATGAGGAGGCCAAAGTGTTATTGAAAAACCTGCAGAAAGGTCCGCTGAAGATTCACCAACATCTGGTGGTGGCATACTCTCATCTGACTCCTATCAATTAGGTCTATAATGTTTATAAGTTTGGTTCACTGTACATCTGGACGGCGTAATGGCATTGAATCCACAGAAAACTTTAGCAGGATTTTTGGAAGAGCAGAATAACCACTTCTTGGATTGATATAAAATTTGATGGGAGATATTCACATCCCATGATCACGGTTTGAGCGCACTTGCTGCGTCATTCATTAGGTGGACACAGGACGACACCCTCCTATTTGGTCCCAGCCAATCCGCCACCCAGGGCTGCAGAGGTTGTAGTTTCTGATGAAATACAGAATTTGCTGGAGCAAAGTATTCTGGAGCCATCAAAGAGTTCTAGCACTTTACCTGTGTTAATTGTTGTAAAATGGCGCTAATAAGGCAGTAATCAACTACTGGAAACTGAACAGGTTCACCAAAAAGGATTCATACCCGCTGCCTCAAAGCAATGATGCTTTTAGATCATTTAGGAGGCGCTCTATCTTTTTGGCTACTTAACCAATATTAAGTTACTGGAAAATTTGAGTTGCCAGTGGAGGAGCAAGAGAAGTGTGCCATGGACACTTAATAAAGGGTTATTCCAGCCCACTTATATTACGCATGGGCGATGTAACGCCATGACAACATTCCAACAGACCATGGACAATATTATGGAAGACTTAAGTTGTCATGCATCTTTGTTTACCTAAATGACATTAATGTCTTTTTGAAAACGCTTTTAGAACATCTGGATCATTTGGAGGAGGTACTCTGCTGGCTTTCAGAGTTCAACATAAAGATTAAGCCTCATAAATGCCACTCATTAAAAGAGCAACTAGAGTACTTGGTTGTTTTGTAGACTCTGGGGGACTTAGTCTGAAACTGGCTAATGCAGATGTCATTAGAAAGATGGCCTTACCAAGTAACAGTGGGATATTCAGGTGTTTCTGGGCATAGTCGGGTACTACTGACGCTTTATTCCATATTATAGTTAATGGGGCCCCACTATACAAACTTCTGAAAAGGATGCTATGTTTAGATGGATTAAATCTCATCAGAATTTCTTTGTCACTCTCTGGATGGTGTTGATCAGCGCTCCAGTGTTGCAATGTCTAAATTTGATAAGAAGTTCATCTTCCATATAGATACCTCCTTTTCCACCATTGGGGCGGTATTATCTCAGCAGAATGGTGATGGTGTGAAGCATCCCATCGCCTATTGCAGAAAAAGCTTGAACTGTCACAAGGAGATTACACCATTACTGAGTGAGAGTGCCTTGTTGTATTTTATGCTTACAAAAAGCTTTTAATGTATCTTCAAGGGGTAAAGTTTAAATTTGTGGCAAATTACGCTTCATCGTGTTGTTAAAGAGCCTTTCAGAAGCCCTAAGGATGGCAGTCATGGTGGGCTATCACTATTTAAGCCTATGATTTTGAAATGAATTAATGACCAGGTGTGAAGCACCAGAGCGCCACCTGTTTATTGCAGCTACCGATGGTCACCATAATGGAAAATCTAGGTGATTTGATATATAAAAAGATGATTAGTAGTCTCGCCGCCATGGGTTCTGCTCGCTTAACTTAGGGGATTTTGAACTTAAGGCGCTGAAAGGTGTAATCTGTTGAACAAATTTGACACTAACCATCTAAGCTTGAACTTACTGAGAAATATGTAAACTTGATACCTGCATGCCAACTGTTCATCTTCTTTACAATTAATCCTGTGTACGTTGGAATCTTCTCTTGGCCCAACGGTGCATATCTTAACTTCTTTCCTTGAAAGCCTAACCTTACAAGGAGTCCTTTCCAAAACGAGTGTCTTCAACTGTAGTGCACTCAAGACTGGGTACTTTTAGTCACTACTTTTCACTTGGTTAAAGTGAAAACCATATAAAAGGACAAAATTAAGATTCTGTGACATAGGCTGTTTATTTAAGATAAAAATTTAGTATTTTTTTATCACTAATACTAAAAATTGGGATGTAAAAGAATAAATTTAGTGATAAATTGAATAGTTAATTGAGATAATATTAAATCTTCTTCAGGCACTTCGGTGAAGGTTCTTTTTTAGTTATTTTTTCTCTTGGTCACTCATTTTCTCAAGTTCTTAAATTCATGCAATGCAGCGGTGTGTGGAGCCAACAGTATCAGGGTCATTGGTTCTGTGGCTCCTGTGCGCTTTGGTGGAGTCCAAACCTTCATTACCATAGTTGGGCTTGATTTCTGGTTTGTTTGATGGCACTATGTTTTTTGTTTTGTTTGATTTCCTTTTTGGTGCACCATTCTGCACCTAAATCATTCTTTTCCTTCTCAACATTTAAACTTTTAAATTTTTATTTGAGGTGGACCAACCTTGGCAGTACCGCACTGATGAAGGGAAGTGAAGAAAATTGGAATGGAGGATAAAACCTGGAAAACCTCCATATGTGGCGTATAATAGGCCAGGAACTCCATGGACCGCATTTGCTATATTCTATCTTGGTTTGGGGCATTGGTGTGCAATGCCAACACAGTCATAATAGTCCCCTACCCAAAGTTCACTACTGGGATCAAACTTGGGTAGGCAGTGGTAGAGGGTCCATAGTCTACCAATGTGGTATCCTCCCCTTTACCTTCTCAACATTACTAAAACATTCATTTCCTTTTTGGGAGCATATCTCATCTGAAGTTTATTATCATTGGTTTGCATCTCTTTATTGAGTAGATCATTTGTCATTTTATCTACTCATTATTGCTATTATGACCAATTTTGCGGCCAATTTGATTTGAAACATTACCAATTTCTGAGATAGACTCATTTCATGTTAATAATTCTCACACTTTGATTGGATTTTCTCAATTCTACCATAGGTCAAGGATTTACCAATTTCATGGAGTGCTGAATCTGCGACACCACCCCTTCCAAAATGAGACCAAGGGTCAGATCTGAGGTGTCTCACGTGTACTCTGTTGAACACAATGTTAGTGCATCATCTTGGATGGAGTATCCATTGCCCCTCTTGGCCAGTACAGTTGATGGTCCAGTCCAAAAGGCTTAAAGCTTCTCAGAATGGCTTCCGCAGATGTGGTAAAACAATAATTTATCGTTACCTCTATATTCTGGCAGTTTGGCATGTCTCTGACTGTCTTTATGCCCTATTAGAATACTGTTCTCGATGTTCTTCCTGGCTTCTAGTTGTATGTGTATGAACTCATCAGCCAACTCTTGCTGATAGTTCCCAGGGGGTAAGTCCTTGCAAACTGCAGCAATTATTGGAGCCAACAGGGTAGGTAAGGCGGCTTCTATCCCATAGAGCGACTTGAAAGGAGACATCACAATGACCCTGTGGTGGATAAGTCGGTAAGCAAACAGTGTAGATGGTAAGAGGATATCCCACTTCGATTTGTAGTTAACTGCTACCTTCATTAGGATCTCGATAACATCCCATTTAATTGTTGTACACTTCTGTTTGATAATGGTGTATAGGGGATGTGAACATCTGTTTCATACCTACCAAGTCCATAACTTTTCTCACTACTTCAGATGAAGTTCTTCCTGTTATCCAATAGCAAGATTTGGGGACTACTGTGTATTGTGATAATCTGATTGTAAAGGAATAGGTTGGTGGTTCCTGCAGTGTATGTCTTGATAGCCACTGCCTCAATCCACTTTTTGAAGTGGTCACTTTTTACTATAACATACTTGTTCCCACTTTAGACAGTTGTTAGTGGTTCTACCACATTGATAGATACATTGCGAAAAGGCGTGGATGGTGGGATTGGTTTAAACTTAAACTTCTTCTACAACGGTTTAAAGCTTGCACATGGTACACACATCTTCAGGGCTTGGTGCACCTCATCAGTCAAAGCCTCCCAATAGAACCAGTCCTTGAGATAAGCCAAAAACTTCTGTTATCTTCCATGTCCTTGTGTTTGTGTGTGCCTACATCAATACCTCTATTCGATTGCTTGGTTGCACATATGGATTGTTGTGATTCTGATATGACTGGACAATAAGCCCTAAGTTGTGATGGCAGAATGGATATGATCTGTCAAGTTTAATATGAGTAATGTTTATTTGAGCACCTCAAAGTGAGGCGATATTGGGTTGTTAGGGATCGCCTCAAATTAGGCAATTGTGAAATTAACAAATGAAGAATCAACGGAACCAATGAGATATGGCGAATCAAATTACTAAACCATGAAAGCGGTAGCAACTTAAGTCACTACAATTTAGATTAGACGAGATAGTCAAGAGGAATTTGGTTGTTAATAGTTTAGAGGAAGTAAAACAGCGAGGATCTGCTATATTATCATATTAAATAAAGAGTGTGGCGGAAGCAAGTGCTCCATATTTATTAAATAAGTTTATTATGTTGTTTTTAAGGACAAAGATCATAATATTGTTGGTCCTGTATCTCAGTGGGCTGAACCCTGTGCAAAAACTCTTACGGCGTATCTTAACAATTTCACCAATTTTATAACAGTGGTGCTTTATACAGTGGCCCATTGATCAATCACATAGACTGATAAGCATTCCTCAGTTGCTAGTTATGTCGTATCCTGCTTGCTTTATTAAGGAATCATCTCAACACACTGAAACTGTTGAATATTCAGAACTCAAGCTTGCTCTGGACGCTGTGCTTAATTTGAAGAAGGAGTTTCTGCAAGAATGTTGTATTAACAAGCTGTTCCATTTTATCACAATGGAAACATCAAAGATTTTTAAGCAATTTGAGTTTGCAGTAGAAGGAGCTTGAGTTCGGCATAAAGCCAAATTATTAATAGCCACTTTGGATGTCAAAAGCGCTAACCAAAATAACTTGCTATCATCCCACCAGTTCTGCTACCTATCAAAAAGTGAAAGATACTGTGTTGTAAAAATTTTGGAGGAACTATGAAAATGGCACAGCAGAAGGACAAGTTCTTAACCATTGGGTTTCAGCATAATGAGACCCTCACCGCATATGCTGATCACTTTATGGTGGAAGCCCATGTGTTAATTGGGGCAGGAACTTTAACTAAATCAGATGTATGTACATCGTTGACCTCTGCTGTGAAACAATACCGTGAGCTTTTCAATACCATGGCTCCATATTTAGAGGTTGTTATACCTTTTCTTAAAATCATTCAAATCCTGCGCTGGTTATCCGCTACCTTCCCTCCACCCGAAATAGAGCGGAACCATATCCTCTCCGCTGCTGGACCTTCTTATTTGGGGAAGCCTTATTATTACTACACGCATCATCTCAAACGGAGTTGCTGCCAGCAGTTCAACTATCAGGAAGGATCTGTTTGCATTGCTCGTCCACAGCCTAACTTTTGGGGTGGCCCCCTTTCACAACAATCATGAATTCAGATCTTACAGGTTCAATTGTTTCTTGTGCAGTCGCCTTGGGCACTTTGCCAGTTGCTGTCTTCATTGTCAAGTTCATTTCTTACTGCAGGAATATTACAATCAGGAAAGTCAGAGCGGAGTAGAGATGGGACTCTCTACTTCCGCTATTCTAACTCAAAAGTCCAACCTGAACCTATCCCTGTAAATCCAGTGGAAGTTCCCCAGTATGAAGATGCTTTTCTATATCAGCATTTGGTTGAGGGGGGGGTAAATGTGCTGACACAAGCGCAATTTATGAACACGGTGGAAGCAGGCCCCCAGGAGCAACCAAAGCCTTATGTCTGTCAAATGTTTAATCAACTTTCTACTGATGAAACAGATCCATATGCTGATGCGCTTCTCTTAAAAGGGGTGAACGCAGCCCTCCCTGTGAACTCTATTCTTAAAGAATACCCTAAAGTTGGGGGTATTATGTGCTTCCTTGGAAAAAGAGATGCGATAAATGCCCATGTCTTAAACAATCAGAATGCATATTATTCTGAGTGTACTTACTTTAACACTGTTGTAGCAAAAACCTGAGTCTGTGCTATAATTGATACAGGTGCCCCAATCAACATAGTGTCCAAAAAGTTGGTGGCAAATCTGGAATTAAAGCCTGACATAAAGCATCATATGGTGTATGGGACTGCAGGCGCGGATAGCACGGTCTCTGAAGGAGCGTACAACGCACTACCTTTGCAATTTGGGTCAATTGTCATTGTAGCCCCATCCATAGTGCTACCAAACAATAACTATGACCTTCTAATCGAAACTGCTTTTATGCGCCACTTTGGGGTTGTTGTTGATATGACTTGAGAGACATTTGAAATTATGGGGTAACGGATCCCAAGCTACTTCACTTACAGTGGAATGCCAAAGGATCCGGTACACATGTGTCACATTAACCTTGCATATGGTGATGGGATGGTTTCAGTTCTTATCATTGACTTGAGCGCAAGACCTGGGCCCTTCACCATCAAATTTATGAATATCAAGGTCTACCACTTAGAGCTGCGGGCCCTATATCTATTCCCTCTGGACACCGAGTAATCATAAACACTGAGTTAGAGGTGGAAGTGCCTGCTGGGCTTTATGGGGAGGCCATTGGGCCTTATCAGCAATCATGGTTTGAGCCCCTCATGGCCCCATGCATTATACTCCCGGTACACGGGGAGATCAAGGTTTTGATAGCAAATATTCAGAATAAACCAATGCAAATTTGCAAACACCAAATAGTGGCTTACTTACATTTCATCCAAGTTGAAGGGGTCCTTCAGGTTCATGAGTTCAGTTCATTGGATGAATTTGGCCTACCCATAGAAACACAGCCTGGTGTAATGGCAGTTGTACTGCGTGAAGATTTAATGGGGCTAACGGAAGACCAAAGAGATCAAGCAGAATCCTTATTTCAAAAATACAAAGAGATCTTTTCTGTTGATGATCATGATTTAGTATGCACTCAGGGGATTGTTTATTAGCTGGACATTGGGGATCATCCCTCCATCAGGTCTCGACCAATCCACCAATCAGGGGCAGCTGAAGAATTCATCACTGCGGATATTGAAAAGCTGCTAGTGCAGGGAATGCTTGAACCATTTAATAGTCCATGGGCTTCACCTGTCCTAATTGTTAAGAAGAAGGATGGTACTAACCGCATAATTGACTACTGGAAGATTAATAGTATTACCAAAAAGGACTCATACCCTCTTCTAAGGATTGATGATGCTCTGGTTTGGTTAGGTGGAGATCGCTATTTCTCAGCAATGGATTTGATATCTGGTTATTTACAAATTGAGTTGCCCACGGTGGAACAAGAAAAATACGCCATAATCACATCCAAAGGGCTTTTCCAACCAACTTGTATGCCGCAAGGGCTATGTAATGCCACAGCTACATTCCAACGAGCAATGGACACCATTCTGGGTGATCTGAAGCTATCATGTGTACTTGTGTACCTCAACAATATTGTCATCTTCTCTAGCACATTCACTGAGAACCTTAACCTTCTGAAAGAGGTATTTCGTCAACTGGCTGAGGCCAATATCAAGATCAAGCCCCGGAAATGTCACTTCTTCAAGGATCAGGTAGAGTACCTTGGTTTTTAGTGGTTAATGTGACTTAGCTGAGACCCCAACCAGCCAAGGTGGAGGCTATCCAGAAGATGACTACACCAACTAGTAAGTGGTACATTCAGGTGATTTTGGGTATGGTGGGTTATTACCGCCGCTTTATACCCAATTTTCATTTGCATTGGAGGTCCGCTGCTTGAGCTACTAAAGAAGGATGCCATTTTTGAATGGACAAAACGGTGCCAATGCGCCTTTGATACACTTTGAACGGTGCTAATTAGTGCGCCTGTGTTATGCTACCCAAATTTTGAAAGGATTTTATAGTACAGATGGATACATCTCTTTCCGCTGTGGGGCAGTTTTGTCACAAAAAGATGATTAAGGGGAGGAGCACCCAGTGGCGTACTGCAGCCAAAGCCTGAATAGCCATGTACATAATTATACTGTGACCAAGCAAGAGTGCTTAGCAGTGATCTACACGTATAAGCAATTCAGAGTCTATCTGCATGGGGTAAAGTTTAAAGTCTTACCAGACCACACGTCATTAAGCTGGTTGCAGAACCTCAAAGAACCTGAAGGCCGTTTGGATCGATGGGCTCTTAAGCTGCATGCTTATGACTTCAAGATCCTTCATAGGCCAGGAGTAAATCATCAGAACGCTGACTGTTTATCTTGTTTGCAGACTGTCATGGTGTTGGCGGACCTCAGAGATGATGTATGATAAGATGCTCAGCAGAAAATACAACGATGAACTGCCCCAAGTGATCAAAGCATTAAATGAAATGTGAACGAATACCTTCCAATGGAATGGGGAACTGTACATGCGAATTAACAATTCCACGGTGAATTTTCTGTAACCCTCATCATGATCAGGAATAATTATGAGTGCGCACAAGGCAGCTGGACATGGCGGGGTGCGTAAAACTATGGAGTTGTTGCGCCCCTGGTACTATTGGGAAAGTATGAGCTTTGATGTGCTCAAAACTATTTCCTGTTGCCATCAGTGCTAAGTGGAGAAGCCATCCCTCCATAAGACTTCATACCAGGAGTGAAACCACATTTTTCTTGGCACATGGCTTCCCTTGATGTTGTTGGTCCCTTGACAACAGGAGCCAACCGGTATAAGTACATCATTGTGGCTATTGACCACTTGACCTGATGGGTTGAAGCGAGGGCGATACAAGATTTGGCGGCAGTTACAGTGGCCAAGTTTGTGATGGAGTGCATTATTCAGCGACATGGATACTCTCAGTTTATTCTCACTGGTAATGGAACCAACTTCACCTCGCACATCCTCCCCAAACTGAGCGAGCTTATGGGTATCTGCAGGTTTTTAATGACCCCATACCACCCCAAATCTAATGGAATGATAGAACAGGTGAATGGGACTCTGGTGAGCATCCTACGAAAATTAGTAACAGATTGACCTTCCAATTGGACCTCCCTCCTTTCCACTGCTGTGTTCAATTATAACATCAGTTATCATTCCACTATGGGGAAGAGTCTCTTCCAACTACTATATGACTGACACCCGGCCCTCCCAGCATTACTTTATTCATGTGTGGAAGATACTAGCGGAGTAGAACCCCACCACTATTTGACTAACCTTGCGAACATTATGATCAAATTGCAAACCTAAGCATATTCCTTCAGCTTAGCTGGGAAGATCAGGAATCAGGCCGCTGATCAGGTACTCGTAGCAGGTTGGCACAGTTCAAGGAAGGTGACATGATTCTCTTCCATGACCAACATGGGTTCAGCTGGAAACACAAGTTGGCCAGTATGTGGATTGGTCCATTAGAAGTTATTGAAAAGACAGGTGTGGATGCTTATAATATCAAGGACCCCGCTAGCGGTCAGATCATCAACCAAGTGCATGCAAAGTTCCTCCATGCATATCAGCAATAGGAGCCTTATCGTCCAGTCAATGTGGGGGGTAATGTCACGATTCTGATATGACTGGACAATAAGCCCTAAGTTGTGATTGCGGAATGGATAGGATCCGCTGAGTTTAATATGAGTAATAATTAGTTGAGTGCCTCAAAGTGAGGCGATATTGGGTTGTTGGAGATTGCCTCAAATTAGGCAATCATGAAATTACCAAATGAAGAATCGATGGAACCAATGAGATATGGCAAATCAAAATAATAAGCCATGAAAGCGGTAGTAACCAAAGTTGGACAATTTAGACGAGATGAGATGATCAAGAGGGGTTGGTTGTTAATAGTTTAGAGGAAGCGGAACAGCGAGGATCCACTATATTATCATATTAAATAAAGAGTGTGGCGGAAGCAAGTGCTCCATAATTATTAAATAAGTTTAATCTGTTGTTTTTAAGGACAATGATCATCATATCGTTGGTTCTGTTGCTCAGTAGGCTGAATCATGTGCAAAAACTCTTATGTCATATCTTGAAAATTTTGCCAATTTTATAACATGGATATTACTTCCCTATAATGAACTTCTGAGTTTTCAATTTATTCTTTGCATGTCTTTTGAACATCTTAAAACTGACTTGACCTCTTCGGTTTCTTCTTCCCATTCCTCTTTGGGTAATCCAATTAGGTCATAAAGTCAATAGCTCTCATGCACATGTATATGGAATACAGGCAATCTTGAGAGCCCATCTGCGTTCAGGTGGTTGCTTCTGGCCCTATGTATAATTTTAAAGTCATATCCTTAAAGCTGAACAGCCCATCTGGCTAGTCTCCCATCAGGATCCTTCATTTTCCTGAGCCAGTGTAAGGATGCATGGTCCGTTATGACTTTTAAGTGAACTCCCTATAGGTATGGCCAATTTTTTCACTGCTCTAATAACTGCAAGACATTCGCGCACTGTAACAGTGTAGTTTCTTTCCGCTTTGGTAAAGACCTTTAAATTTTATTCAATGGGATGGTCAATCCCCTCCTCGTCTAGTTGTGCTAGTATCGCACTGAGTCCTATGTCTCTGGCATAAGTGTATAGGTAGAAGGTCTTGTTGAAGTCCAGGTATATTATAATTGGCGCCTCTACCAACTTCTTAGATCCTTGAGGACTTGGTCTTTCTCTAGTCCCCACTCAAACTTATAATCCTTGTTCAGTAGGTACGTCAGGGGTAGCCAAGTCTGCAAACTGTGGGATGAACTGTCTGTAGTAGCTAATCATGACCAGAAACACCTGGACATCCCTCATACTCTTTGGATACTCCATTTCGGTTATTGCCTTCACCTTTCCTTCTTGAGGTCGAATCCTTTGTGCACTGATCTCATGTCCCAAGAACTCATGTTGCTTATTGAGAAAGTTGCACTTGCTCAATTATAGTTTTTAAATAATTCTCTCAACCGCATAAAACATCTCAAAGGTGCTCAATAAACTCTTTGACGTACTACTGAATAATGTTATATCGTTTAGAAAGATTAGAACACTTTTCATCTTCAGTTCTTCAAATAGTTGGTCCATGGCGTGTTGAAAGTTTGCTGGGGCGTTGCACAGCCCTGCAGCATCTGGTTCAGTTTGAAAAAGACTTGGCTGCTGATCAAGGCGCACTTTTCCTGGACTTTGGGCGACATTCCCATCTGCCAGTACCCACTGGCCAGGTCCATTGCCAAAAATACTTTGAACCGCTTAACTGTTTCAAGGCGTCTTCAATTCTTTGTAGAGTGTAAAATTTTTTTTTGTAATTTCATTCAAGTGACGGTAGTCCATAACCACCCTGTGCGAGCCATCTTTCTTGCACATCGCCAGGAGTGACGATGCCCATGGATACTTCAAGGGCCTCAACAAGCCAGCATTGGTAAGTTGTTGAAGCTCCTTAGTGAGTCCTCCTATTCAATTTTGATCAGCGGTATGGCTTCAATTTGAAAAGTATAGCTGACCCTGTGTCCATACGGTGTATCACTCCTTTACACAGACCATAATCATTTGGTCTTTGGCTGAAAATATCTTTAAACTCTTCCATTAAGTCATCCAGAATTTTCCGTTCTTCCTCTGTCACGTCAGCAAGTCACAATTCATCTAATCCTCCAACAGCGTCTACCAATTCAATGAAAGCAAAATTGGTTAGTTTTGCACACACCACATCTTGTCCTTTCTCAATTTGGATAGGTTGAGTGGTGATGTTCCCCAGGAGGATAGTCACTTCAGCCTCATTACTAGAGTCAAAGAATCCAGGAAGCACTCGCGGCTCCTGTTAACATACTTCTTCCCAGCTGTAAATTTTAAGTACAGTATTCTGGGGACCTTCGCACTTATGGCTGTGTGCATAACTATTTGTTCTACTAGTCAAATCTCCGTTGCCTCATTGGCACTCAAGGGTAGCCCGTCTTGGCGCACACTAAAGCAGGTGATTGTTTCAAACCTTTTTTGTGAAGTGTGTAATGCACTGGGTAGATTGATTGCTCAGTTTCGACCAAACATGTCCGCTGCTTCCTTGATTTCAGGTCTTCATCCTTAAACACAAGGGGCATAGGTAGTTTAGCAGATCCACAGTGTTTCTAACAAAGTCACTCTTTGCTTAAAACTCCAATAAAAACTGTGTGCCAATAAGAATATTGTAGTGGTCGTTGTCCAAAACCACAGCATGGGCAGTGAGTACCATGCGTCCAAAGCGCAGGGGTAAGGAATAGCAATCCCCTAATGAACACGTGGTGTCAAGTCCTGCTGTCTAAAGTCTCACATGGTAGTCAATGTCTGGCAATAATCTCAGCTTCTTCATCAATTTTAAGGACATTATTTTTGACTGGGTCACAAGTATTGAGGATTGGCAGCACTTTCACACGCTGTATCAAAACTTCCACTTTGGTTAAACTCTTCTCAAATGGATTTCCAGTTGACAGCACGTCGTCAGCTGACTTTTCGAGTTCATATAACTGCTTGGGTATATTGGACGTTGATTCAGCGTACAGTGTAGTAGTCTTCTCTATATTCTTGAAGGTGTCCAATACAAGTTGTTTGCCTTCCTCTAGACAAACGACTACTTTAGTGGGCTTTATTGCTTGAGCTAGGTATGTAGTATTCAACCTCTCATCAGTGGATCCATGTACCTGTAATCGTGCAGGTACAGACACAGTACTGGGGGCTCCTAAGACATGGTAACTGGAATACTTCAAGTCTTCATCTTGGTAATTGTCCTCTCCTTCCACGTGTAGGTTAACCCAATTTAATTTTCCAGGGGTTTTCTTTTTTGGTGAAAGGGGTTTTTTTTCATCACCTTTTATTGGACAAGCTCGCCAATAGTGACCAGGCCTGTGACATTTGTGGCACATGAACTCCTTGCGCTGATGCCATGGAACTGGTTTAAAGTTCTTGTCTTTTAGCTTGTCATTATTATCCTGTGTAGCGTACACTGTTGTTCCAACTCTGTGTGTTAGTTGAATCATTGGTTTGTTTTCAATCTTATAAGTTCCTTGCACATAAGTAATGCTTCTTTGATGACCTTGAGAGATCCAGCCATTATAACCGCAAGCGTCATGTGCATCTTAAGGGCTGGATGTGCTTCAAGGAACTGAGTAGGACATTATTTGCGGTAGGCAAGTCTAAGGTCCCTGTAGTCCATAGTTTTTGTGCCTGAAAGTAGTATTGAGCGGCGTAGTTTGCAACTGTCTCCTTCTTGATTATCTTTATCAATACGAATCCTTGATTCATATTCTCAACATCCTGTGCGCTACCAAATTTTGATAACAGAATTTTATTGACCTCTGTCCAGGTCAAACAAGGGCTTAAATAGCACTGAGTATCTCCTGCAATTCGTGGCTCATGCAGCCTTGGACGTGATGAGCCTTCTGCTTGTCACTAGTGCCATCCATGCTGTTTTCAAACATTTTTTAAAAAACAGCTTTTGTTCCCTCACCGGGAGTGAACATGGTTTTAAAAATTGGGGTTTAAAGTTCAGATCTTCCTCTACTGGAGTACCTCGCTGATGTCATGGAGATGATGCTCCCTGTGCAGCTAACACCGGCGTTTCCAGACATGGGGTGTCTAGCAAAGGGCTTAAAACAGGCTGTGGTTTTATTTGAGGTTGATCCTTAATTTCCTCCAAGCTTCTATCAATGTCATCAAAAATAGTCTCATGGTGGTCTAAACATTCACTACACTCATTCAATGTTCTTACATTTATTTCATTTTTGATTTAAGTTGTTGGACCCATTCCTTGAGTCCCTTAAGATCAATTTCAATTCTTCTAGTCACTGGTATGTGCCCTAAGATTGGGGTAGTAGCCACTTAAGCCCATTGAGCGGTCTTTGAATCCCAATATAGTACAACCTCAACTCCACTACACCTTTTTCCAACACTTTCAGCTTTTCCTCAATTATATCTTCTTAGTTGGGGCTAGACTTCCTGCTGCTTCTTCAACATGGTATACCTCCATGATCGTGATAGTAGGCATTTCCATTTGCCCTGAACTCTCTCTTCTCAACTGTATGGTTGGCGTCACCCCTGTAGTGAGCACCAGTCTCGCCGCCTTGGGTTCTGTTCACTTAACTTAGGGGATTTTGAACTTAGGGCGTCAAAATGGTATTCTTTTGCACAGATTTGACACTAACCAGCTAGGCTTAAACTTCTTAAGAAAGCTGTAAACTTGACACTTGCACGCCAACTGTGCGTCTTCTTTACAATCAATCCAGTGTACGTTGGAATTTTCCCTTGACCCAACGGAGCTTATTTAAACCTGTTTCCTTAAAAGCCTAAACTTACAAGGAGTCCTTCTCAAAACTAGTGTCCTCAAATGTAGTGCACTTGAGACTGGTTACTTTTAGCCACTTTTTTCATTTATTTAAAGTGAAAACCAAATAAAGAATAGACTTAAGATTCTGTGAAATAGGCTGTTTATTTAAGATTAAAACTTAATATTTTTTACTAATACTAAAAATGGGATGTGAAGTAATAAATTTAGTGATAAATTGAATAGTGGTTTGAGAAAATAATGAATCTTTTTCTGGAACTTCAGTACAGTTTCTTCTTTAATT
The DNA here is from genome assembly GCA_022478985.1 of Massospora cicadina. Classification (NCBI taxonomy): domain Eukaryota; kingdom Fungi; phylum Entomophthoromycota; class Entomophthoromycetes; order Entomophthorales; family Entomophthoraceae; genus Massospora; species Massospora cicadina. The sequence goes on along the minus strand of JAKSZP010015972.1, from coordinate 61,531 downwards.
GTTTTTTCTCTAGGGGACTCATTTTCTCAATTTTCTTAAATTTATGCACTTCAGTGATGTGAAAGCCCTTGGTATCAGGGTCGTTGGTTTTGTGCTCCTGCGCGCTTTGGTGGAGTCCAAACCTTTGTTACCATCAGTGGACTTAATTTCTGGCTTGTTTGATGGCGCTTTTTTATGTTTTGTTTGATTTCTTTTTTGGTGCACCGTTCTGCACCTAAATCATTCTTTTCCTTCTCGATATTACTCAAATAAATATTTTCTTTTTGGGAGCATATCTCATTGGAAGTTTCATCATCGCTGGTTTGCATCAATTTCATGATTGGATCGTGTTTCAATTTATCAATGAAGTTATTGTTATTATGGCCAATTTTTCAGCCAATTTTGATTTGAAATATTACCATTTTTAAAGCTAGACTCACTTCATGTTAATAGTTCTCATGCTTCAATCAGAATTTTCTCAATTCTACCAGAGGTCGAGGATTTTACCAATTTTGCAGAATTCCAAATCCACAAAACGTAGAAAGTATGCTGATTAAATACCTCAAATTATCTGTGCATTAGTTGGAATGAGAGCTGGTACTTTCTTAAAAAATGGAGAGTTATACAAGCAGATTGGTGGGGTAACATTGAGCTTTTGAAACCATCTGGGTAATCAAACATCATCATGAGCGCTCACAAGGCGATAGGTCATTGAGGGTTATGCAAAACATAAAATATCTGTGACCGCGGTATTATTGAGAGAGCATGTAATTTGACATACTTTAAATGATTTCCAGTTGTCAACAATGTCAAGTAGAGAGAAGCTTTTTCTAGAAGACCTCCTACCAGTTGTGAATCCCAATTTAGGTGACACCGTATCCACTGATGTTGTGGGGCTCTTGATGAAAGGCGCAAATTTCTCCAACTATATCCTGGTAGCAATAGATTATTTGACAAAATAGGTGGAGGCACATTTGATAGGGGATTTGGGAGTGGTCACTGCTGCAAAATTCCTAATGGAATACATCGTTAAAAAGCACAGCTGTCCACAGTTTATTTTCACTGATAACAGAACCAAATTCACTTTTCTTATCCTCCCTAAGATGAACAAGATAATGGCCATCCACGGGGTTCTAATGACCCCCTATCATCCCATGTCCAATGGAACTGTTGAGCAGGTCAACGGAACCTTAGTGAACATAATTTGGAAGCTGGTGATGAACAGCCTCTTTGACTGGAGTACCCTCCTTTCCAATGCAGTTTTCATTTACAACATCAGTGTTAGGATAAATATGTGCCAGGAGAATACTGGCCTGTAACTGTGGGTGCTTTAGCAGCCACAATAGGCACAGACTCTAAAAGCTGATCCTTACTAGAATTGGGTGGGAAAGGTTGGGGAAAGTACTTGAAATTGTGTGGTTGAGGATTCCAACAGTTGGAGTTAAACTATCACCTAACGGTTCCTCCATCCTTGAGGTCATCAAAAGGAATCATTTGTGTTGTCAACTTTTGGAAACACAAAACCCACGGATTTTAATAAAAAAATTTTGACAAAATAAACAAAATATTAGAACTTATTGAGGATATAGTTTTCATGGAAAAGATAAAATAATAACCCAACGCCCTTTAATGGGTAGGGTGCTGGTTTTTAAGCTTTGTGGGGGAGGGAGAGGCTGCTAAGCTGAATTGCAATAGTGGGAACAATCACAATTTTTGAATTCATCAACAATAATTTTGATCACCATTTATCATTTATATTATTGGTCAATGGGTCAAGCATTTTTTGGGCCATTTTCCAGAATTTTGAATTTCCAAATATACCTTTTCAAGTTTGGAATGGAGTGCTGGGTTCAAATATTGTTTTTGGCCCTTTCATTTTGACATTTTGCTTGTTTTTGGCTTGCTAGGTAAATTGGCCCCTCTCAGTTTGGCTTCTGGTTGAGTCCCCTGCTGGTACAGGAGAAGGAAACCATGGGCGAGAGCTGCTTTTAATTAATGAATTTACACAAACTTGGTTTTTTAAAATAAAAATCTGGAGATTTTGACACCTTATTGTAATTGGGCTGATTGGTGAATGAGGAAAAGGTATTGGGCAAACAGGGTGGGGAGGCCGTATCCATCTCATCAAGGGTGTGCCCTAGGTAAGAGATCTGGATGAGGGGCTGGGCCTTGGGGTTGGCCCCTTTTGACCCAAAGAGATGCATGACCCTGTCCAGCTTAATAGCTGGAGCTAAGGGACTTACATTACCCCTTTCTAGAAGGACATGGTCTACCCCTTCTTCAGGGGCTTGACCAAGGCGTAGTTCTTGTGTAGGATGGAAATTTGATTAACGCCAGGGCATCCTTCTGGGGAAGGGAAGGTGAGGTTGTTTTGTGTTTGGCCTTATGAAAATCAGCAACCCACTTTTAACAGTTTTTTAATCATTGTATGAAACCCCAACTATCTTCATAAAGATGGGAACCCTTTCCATGATAATAAGTACTGCAAACTGCGTTTGACTCTCCTAGAGTTCAAGATTCTCTACACTTTAAACTCTGGAGCCCCCTATACTATAATGATCTCTACCTCTGCAGGCTCCTGTACTTAAAATGGTGATTAGGAGGAGGCATGAAAAGAGCTGTGGATTTTCCAGCGGGGGCACTTCCACATGGAAGCATTAATTGTTTAGCACCTGAGAGATAGGGAAGAGCCCTTCTCGCCTATAAGTTAACATACCATATGACATTTTGAGATGCAAATTCTTGGTCTCAATCATGAACAAATCACCCACTTGAAAGTATGAAGCCGCACGGCGCTTTTTGTCAGCAAAACTTTGGAATCATTAGTGGATTTTAATCAACTGTTGTTGGACCTGGAGGTGCATCTTCTAGATTTGAATAACGAAGTTTTCTGCAGGTGGGATATTACTACAAATTTTGGCCCAAGTATGAAGGCGGGATTGTAACCTAAGTTAGCATACATAGATGATACCCCTGTGGACGCGTGTAAGATAAATTCTGTATAAAACTAGGACAAAGGGAGACCTGTTGCTCATGTACTCTGAGAGCTAGTAGCATAGCACCAAAGATACTGATCCAAAGAAAGATTGGTTCAGTCAGTTTGTCCATCTTATTGTGGGTGGTACTCTGATGATCTGCAGGGCTTGATCTTCAACAATTTACAACTGGATCCCAAAAAATGAGGAGAACTGAGCCCCCTATCAATGATTACCTCCTGAGGTAACCCAAAGAAAAAACGTGTTATACAAACAGATGCGCCATCTCTTCCGCTGAGATAGCTTTTAAGAAGGGGATGCAGATGGCGCAATTTGTGAAGCAATCCACCACTATCATGATAGCATCATACCCATGGGGCACTGGCAAACCCACAATAAAGTTAACCAAATTTTAGTCCATGGCCCTTCCTTCTGTTGGAGGGGTGGATGAGCCCATTTCCCCCTGTACGGTCAGATTTGGATGGGAACAAGGTAAAAAGCCTCAATCCACATGGGGACATTCTTTGTAAGGCCATTCAATCATTCCCACTATTTATAAGGTTCATGCATTTTCACGTCAGGGTTCCCCATGGTGGGGGATCATGAAGTTCCCTTATGACGCGGCAACGCAGAGAGAAGAAACCTATACTTTGTCACTGAAATATATTACTCACTCCTTTTGGGAATACCATTCAGATGGGGCCTTCCCATCAAAATCCTAGACATAAGGTCAAGGCCTTCATCGTCAGCCGCTTTTTAAAGCCAACGCATCATATAAGAGAGAACACTCTTCTTTGTAAGAAACTTTGAGAGGGACTTCTTAGCTCTTTTTCAGTTGCAGGATCAATAGTGGGGCCGATGCTGTTGGTTTTGCCATTTTGGGTTTAGGCTTGAACTTAGATTTGAAAGTGGTTTTAGGTTTAGGAAGTTTCATGGAGGAGCTACCTTAACAATGGCTGGGGGAGAAGGTGGCAAGATTTTCTCAGGTGGGATCAATGCTCTAACTCGGAGTCGCCAATAGAAATATGTCCCATTGAAAGGATGAAACTAAGAGTGTCTGACAAAAGTGTGTAACCCTTAACAGACCTATACCTGAAATCAAAACTCAAGAGGTCCCAATGAGGTCTAATTCGTTGTTGGGCCAGCTTTTGTGGCTTACGATAGTAAATAAGCGATTTATGGTCAATGCGCACCACTACTATGTGCTTGAAACCTTGTAAGAGATACCGCCAATGCATCAGGGACCAAACAATGACAGCCAACTCTTTATCATATATATGGCTTAAGAGCTATAAGTCACATTAAACTTTCGTGAGAAGTAAACCACAGGGTTCTCTTTCCCCTCATCCTTTTGCAACAAGCCGGCGCCCACTGCAGTACCTGAGGTTCCTCCAGCCATAATAAAAAGGCTTGTCCTCATCAGCATGAAGCAAAACATGATTAGAGGCGAAGACTCTTTTAACGCATCAAAAAGCCTTTGACACTCTGGGGTCCAAACAAAAGGGTTATTCTTACCTGTGAGGGGGCGTAAGGGGGATGTAAGCTTTGAGATGAGTGGTAAAAACTTCTTCAAAAAGGCGACAGATCATAAAAAGCTATGTAGCTGCTTTTGTTTCACAAGGGTAGTCAAAGACTGAATAGCATCTAGTTTTGAAGATGCAGTAGATTGACCATCCTTTAATACATAATTAACAGGAACTGCACTTAGACCTTGTAAACTCACAGCTGGATGGCTTTAATACTAATCCAGCCTTATGTAAGGCTGACACCACGGCCACTAAATCTTTACCATGTTGTTCAGCGTTAGTAAGTAAATCAAAATATCGACAACGTATGATATTGCGCTAGAGAACCTTAGATCCCCCAAAGAATCATCAATGTGGTGATCAAGTACTGCTAGCTCTTTTTCAAGCCAAAGTGTATAGCCTTGAATCGGTAAATTCCTTAAATTGTCCGGATAGCAATCAGCCATTATTGGCCAGACTTTACCCGCATTTATGGAATGAACTAACCAGGTCAAGTTTAGAGAAGACCTTAGAATTGGAGATGGATGAGAAATGGAAGCTTCTAAGGGAAGGGGATATGGATCAGGAACTGTACGTTATTCAGGTGGCCATAATCTATACAGGACTTTAGAATGCCATTAGGTTTCTATGAAAAAAACTACTGGATAGGACTTGAGGAAGATTTTATTAATCATCTACCCTTTAGCAACCATGTCATCAATCTAAATTTTGAGAACTTGATCCTCCTGTGCCGTGTATGGGTACAACGTGCAGTTGATGTTAATGAGATCAACAGTCAACTGGAAGTTTAGATTAAACTTTATATGTTTAGGAAGGAAACAGGTATGTTCAACGTTAAGATAAAAGCTTTATAAGGTTCCAGGATTTGCGGCAGAGTGGGAAGATCAGGTACTACATCTGATACAGAGTACTCTACTGCTGCCACCGCGTTACCTGTGACCAAAGTGGGTAGTAAGGGAATATCTCCTGAGTAGGTATATGTGGTGATTGCCAGCATGTTTCGTTCCAGTCAATGCTTACAGATAGGCGGCGCCACCAATCAGCGCCCAGGATCACTGGACACAGCAAATTATGGATAGCTGAGAAGTAGGCCAAAACTTGTGTTCGTGTGCTCTGAACTTGAGGGGCTTACAAAGCGGCAGTGTGACCATAGGGACGTGGGAAACTCCCAAGACCATTGCTTAGTAATAACTGGTAGAGAAATAAAGCCTGCACTACCTTCATGTCTTTAGAGTTCCTTTTTTCAACAGTGTCCATTAAGGCATTTAATATGGCTTTTCGCTATCCCATAGTGATCTGTATATGGAACATGAATTAAGCAGGGTCTTAATTTTTTAATTCTATTACTTTTCTTTCTCGTTGCAATCACTATTGCAACCTATTCAATTCAAGACTGAATCTAGTTTGATAATCTCACAGAGGAGATTAGTCTGCGCCCATGTCAGGGAGCAGTTGGGCAAGCAAGGTAAGAGGAGCAGGTGGAAGGCCCGCGGCCTCCAACATTCGAAAACGCCCCAGAGAATCCGGTTGAATTGACAAAAATACTAAGAAACTGGCAGTACTATTTCCCCGGAGATACTCGCATGGCAAGCACAATGCAACCAGTACATCAACATGCCACACTCCCAGCCACTTTTGTCAGTGGAATTCAGAGTCCGCGTGTTTCTGGACATCCAAAAAATGGCCTTATGGGAAAAATTTTGTGAAGATGTACACACAATTTTCCCGGCCGTGGTGTACGTTGCACCTCACTCCATGTCATGCGGTTGGCTGGACCTAGGTTTTGAAAGCAAAATGGCAGCAGATGAGGCTGCAGCGGTGCGCGTAGTGGTTTACCTCCCCAAAGGGCAATGGGTCGTCGAAACTAAATGCACCAGATGGACAAAATCAAATCAAATTTTCCTCACATTCAACTTTTTTCCTACTACGGTAAAATGTGACAATTTGGAACAACACCTGAAAGATGGTCTCGCCTTATATGGCGAAATACAATCTTTTGAAATGCAACGCTTCACGCTGATGCCACACCTGTGCACCAGCAAAGCCATCGCAGTTCTGACCCCAACTGAGGAGATCGCAAAGGACCTAACCTAGATCCCGCACTCCACTTTTATTGATATCAAAGGGCATACCACCCACCCATTCTGGGTGACCGTGGACAGCGCGCCCCCCATTTGCACCCACTGTGACACATTTGGCCATAAGGCACACGCATGCCCCATCAAGGAGGGCGTCACATTCCAAGAGCACCCCTTGGCGGCCATGGCCAGTGGAGAGGTGCACTACGAACCAATTGCAAGCACCAAGGAGGCCTTCCTGTGGGGAGCACAAGGCTGCTACCTACTGGTAAAGCCTATCACCCCATAAGAGTGGAAGAAGGCCAAGCAGGCCCATAGGGCAGCGGCCAAGGAATTGGCCAAAGCCACCACCGCTATCCCACACTCACAACACCAGGTGGACATGGAGACCTTCACGGTGGAAGCAACTTGGGAATCCATCAACCAATCAGATTGGGAAGCCCATGCTGAGTGGGTCACTCAATCCGAGGATCTGAGGGGGATTTGATCTCACCCAATTGTTGCACCGAAGCTCTGTCTGAAACTGACTTGGGACCCATCCCAACTGAAATTTTTTTTTTGACCTGCTCAACGGTGCACCAAACTCACCTGCATCGCAAAAAATTCATCCGACGTTGGGAAAACAAAAAGCGAAGGCTAAAGCCAACGCGACTCTTTCCACAAAAATCTACAAGAACTCTGATAGTGTTGCTGTTAACACCCACGCTGCTGTGAAGGCCCGCGGGGATCTAGAAGAGGATGGTGGGCCCGGGTGCCCACCCCCTTGCACCTAAGGTGTGATGGGGGAAACCTTAACCATAGGGACATTGAATATCACCGGACTCAAGGCCTCCCCATCCTGGGCTAGGAAACTGAGTTTTTTACAACACAATTTACCCGTGGATATCCTGGCCATCCAGGAGTCCCACTGTCCACAAGGTTCCGAGGAAGCTTGGAAAACAATGCTCCTCCCATCCCTATCCTTTTGGTCAATGCACTGTGGGGTGCTAAACTGGAGAAATAATTTTCAAATTTTTATCCTCATAAACATTCCTAAATGGCCAAGTGCTTGTTGTCACCTTCTCGTGGGCTGGCGTAGCACACGCAATCGTCAACATCTATGCCCCAAATGGTGCACACGAGCATCAGGAATTTTTCATGTCAGTCAAATCCCTCCCGCTACCCCCAGACTCCTTCATAGTTTCGACATGAACTGTTGGCTAAACATACCAACAGACCGGTGGCCTTCCTCACCCCATGCCCCCCAGGGTCACGTAGAACTACGTGTTCTAAAGGCCACCCTCAGGTTAATGGATGTGCTGCTGCGGCATGCCCCGCTGCTTGAAAACATGACATGGCCCCACGTCCACAACGGCCAATAAAGGTCCATGACCCACAACAACATTATTCTAACGCCAGTGAAATTCCAGCCCAACATCTCCCACTTCAAGACAACAAAATTGGAATTCTCTGACCATCAACTAGTCTCGCTAACCTACTACCTACCTGTCACGGCTGCTAAGGCCCCACATTGGTACAAAGTCCGCCCCCCCCTGAGCTCGGGTTGCCAGGATTTTCCACATGGGTAGAAGAGGCAACTATGGCAAAAAAGTTTGTTGCACCATTTTGCGCGGACCCCATTTCCACATGGGCAACTTTCAAAAATGACACCATCCGCCACTCTCGCCATCTCTCCTCCAGACGCTCACGAGCCACATCAGCAGTTATCTTATGCGCTCTGGCAGAATTGGCACACTTGGAGTCCAACATCCCAGTTACAGGATACAGCTCTGCATGGGGACGGAAGTGGGTGGAGGCAGCTGCCCACCTCAATGCACTCAAAAGACAGCACAAACATCAGGTTTGTGTTCAGTACAGGGCCACATGCATCACAAAAGGTGACAAGTGTACCGCACATTTCTTTAAAAAAATTTTGCATCATGCCAGAGCATGGCCTGCTCACAGGTGGGAAGATCGGATAATTCCATTGTGGACACACTGGCTGAAGTGGCAATCAAAATGCAACAGTATTACTCCGAGTTGAACTGCTCTGACCCAATTCAGCTGGCTGAAGTGGCGGAATTTCTCGACTGAGCCCACATCCGCTCCATTTTCTGATACCCTAAAATAATGAATTTAATTACTCCGAACGAATTATGGACAGCCATTCGCGGTGCACCAAAACAAAAATGCCCAGGCCCAGATGGCATTCCATATTTTTCTACAAAAAATATTTCAAATATATATCCCCATTGCTGCTCGCCTCACTTAACCAAAGCCTGATGGAAACGCGCCTTCTACCAGGAGGACATGAGGCCTTCACTGTCACACTCCTCAAGAAAGGGGATAAGCTAGACTTAGCCAACTGGCGCCCCATTTCTCTAACAAACACAGACACTAAAATTTTAACAAAAATCATGACTAACCGTTTAGGGACTGTAGCATCTGCCACCATCTCCCCATAACAATTCAGTTTCATCCCCAGAAGGTCGATTTGGGATAACGTGCACTCTGTGGCTAATGTATGTCAGTCCACAGCCTCTGGGGCACTTGTATTCTTGGACCAACAAAAGGCCTATGATAGAGTAAACTGGGAATTCCTCAGGGCCTGCCTCCATTAATTCTGCTTACCCCCTCGCTTTATCAACTGGGTAATGCTGCTCACAGAATCTGCAACAATGGCAGTGCGTGGCCCTGGCTTCCTAATGGAAGTAGTCCGCCCTCAAAGGGGCTTGCGACAAGGGGACCCCTCAGCCCACTCTTATACAACTTCAGCCTTGACCCACTACTGCGAAATGTGAATGCCCAACTCACTGGGGTCCACGTGCCAGGCCAAGCCCCAGTCAAGATAATGATGTTCGCAGATGATTGTGAGGTGGGGGTGTCTAATAATCAAGATGCACGCGCGCTTGAAGCTCTCATCCAGGAGTATTCCTTAGTAAGCAACGCGGCACTGAACGCTTCCAAAACTGAAATCATCCTCCTTGGTCAGTTTCAGAACTGCTGGACCCCAGCAATTAGTTCCCAACCTGCCCATCTGCTCGCCCACGTCCTCGCCCTACTAATTCAAAACACACCGCCCCACTGGTGCTCCCCTTCGTGCCACGTCCTACTATAGGACCAGTACGCCATCTGGGCGTGTGGATGGAGGCAGGCGGATATGCATCAGCAGTAATGGAGTGCCATATTCTGGATAACGTGACGAAGCGAATCGCCTCTCTCAGAGCCCACCCTACTTCTTTTACTGGCAGGATTGTTTTAGCCAACTCCATGCTCCTCTCAAAAGTCTGGTTTGGAGCCCATGCCATCCCCTTCTCCCCAAGCTTCTACAAATCCTTGTACGCCTTGCTGCAAGGATGGCTTTGGTTGGGCCGCCTTCCACCAGTGCGGCTAGAGGTCATGTTTGGCCCTTAACATCATGGTGGCATGGACCTGCTTGACTTCAAAGCCCATGCCACCAAGATCCTGGGTACCTGGATTGCGGCCATCACCACCCCTACACTCCCCTCCCAACACTGGTCCCGCGCAGCCCATTCCAACTTCTCCCGCGCCTTGGGCCTCAACAATCCATCGAACCCCCACTCCCTGATAAAATACCTTGCTTCACATACATCGGCCACAGGTCCTCATGGGACTAAAACCCACTACAAACGAATCCTCCTCTCCATGCAGAGCGCTGAGTGGAGAATTTGTATTAGCGGACATACAACCCAAAGAGGCCACCCCTCTCCTCAGTTCACACAAGAGGTACAGGGGCTACCCATCCATGATGGCGTGATCCCCATTCAACCCCATGTCCTATCCAGGGTGGACTACATGGACATGATGGACATCCCTTACTCCATTGAGACCCAAAATATCTGGAAATATGTACACCATCCTCTGTTGCAACCTCAAGTCCGCTCCCATGGCGCTGCCTGAGGCGGGTGTATCGTACAGCTGAGCGCTCTAACGCTTTACACTCATCCTGTGTCGTGTGTGGCCAGTATGGAACGCTGTTTAACCGCATGGAGAAGTGCCCTACCTCTAAAGTGATATGGCGCAAAATTCAACGTCTTCTGGGCCAGGATCAAACGCATCCCTTCAGTTTGTCAAGAGATATATTCTCTCTATCAATGGCCTCCCCCTCTGCCCTCCCTTCGTGCTTTGGTGGTTGCAATCACCATGTGGACCATCCACACGATTGTCTTAGATGCCATCGCAGGCTCCACCCCCACCCTCCCAGAAGCGGTACAAAGATTCTGGTCCCATTTGGTGGACCACTTTCAAGCTTGGATGTTTGGATACCTCCCACCACATCACTGACAGCTGGTCTCTTCCTGGTTCCCAGTCTGGTTCATCAAATCAGACCCCTTCCTCCACACGTGCTCAATTGTGGCTATGGCCCACTCACACGTTTCCTCCCCTCCCCATAAGTGTCGTTCCCGCTGGCAACAAGAGATAGCATCGCTTCTCTGGGGTGCCTCCCCTGGTACTAAGTTTTGTCTCTTCTGAGTCATATTCAGAAGTGTCCGTCCCATGGTCGGCCTTCCCCGCTATAAATTTAAAAATTTAAATTTAAATTTAAATTTAATTTCTTAATTCTTTGAGGGCACACACGAGTTTCTGGTTGTTAAACCAAAGAGAATTGATTATACTCATTTGAGGCCAGTACTGAGTGGGCATAGCTGCTGCCCGCACATATGACAAAGAATCCGCTTCAAGGTTGGGGGGATCATAAGAGGGCTACACCTCTGAAAGATCCTCAAAAACTAAATTTCTGGCCTCAGCTTCAATCTTGTCAGCCATGGAGATATGATAGGGAGATATAACTAGGTCTTTAATATTAACTTGATCACATCCTCACCCATTGATCTTAGAATATCATTTTCCTCACATGGCTCATCTTCATATTCTTCTTCCCCTTGTTCTACCTTATGTACTATTGTTTATGCCTCCCCTCTCTCCTTTACCTGTTGGTATAACCGCTGTAGTAAAACAGCATTGGAAGAAGGAGATACACTAGATCTACACTTAGGTGGTTTAACTGCAATAGAGCCTCCAAAGTAAGAGAAAGCGAAAGAAGCCCCTATATTTAGTGCGCCCTGGGTGGACTCTTAACCGTGAGCATTAAAATGCGTGTAACATGAGGAAATAAAAGTTGTATGCAGCTTTTATCATGGTTTCCCATATCCCACGAAACAGGAAAGTTTGAATTGTTCTAATCAATTTTAAATGGTCAGTCGTCCGTACCCTAACCATCAAGGCTTGGAAACATACCATGACCATGGATTTGTATGAATTGTTATCTTGTTAGGATAAATACGTGCCAAGAGATAACTAGCCTTAAAATGTGGGTGCTTTAGAAACCACAACAAGCATAGACTGCTCTGCTGCGCCTCAATAAAAGGAGATGTGGGAGTTGGGAAATAATCATTGTCATTGTGGGGTTGGCGTTTCTAACAGTTGTAGTTGAACCAGCACCATAGAATTCTTCTATTCTTGTGGCCATTCAACGTAACCTTTGATTTTATAAACTTTTTAAACCACAAAATTTCGCGGATTTTCTTATAAATTATGGAAAAATAAATAAAAAACAGACCTTTTTGGGATATAGTTTTATATAAGGAAAAGAAACAATAACCCAACATTAGACCTAAGGTAATATGATGGGTTTTTAAACTAAAATGGGGGAGGGAGGTTGATAAAGCTGAACCACAATAGTGAGGAACAATATCCAGTTTTAAATTTGTTAATTGATGGTTTCAAACCCAATTTCACTTCACCAGTATCAATTAATGCATCCAAGCTATTCTTAGGATGTTTTCACGACTTCTAGATGTTTAAATTCAAATTTTTGATTTTGGAATAGGGTGTCAAGTTCAATCCTTGTTTTAAGCCCTTTCTTTTTGACCTTTTTTCTTGACTTTGGTTTGATAGGTAAGTTAACCCCTCTTCAATTGACTTCTAGTTACGCCCCCTATTGGGGGCAGGGAATGGGGCCCATGGCAGAATAATCCATAAAATTACAAAATTCTACAAAAAATTGCTTGATTTTGGTTGAATAATTTGCAACTTACTGAAACTTGGATTAGAATGGGTTGAGGAGTAGATGAAGGAAAGGCGTGTGGGAGGCAGGGGGAGCATCAGCCTCCCATCTCTCGTCCAGGTTGTCCTAGTTCAGAGAATTGGTTAGGGCATGGCCTTGGGGTTTGGTCCCCTTTTTGACTTAAAGGGTGAATGTCTGTCACAGAAACGGCAAATAAAATTGAGGCTGGCCTGACAGTCTCGGTGGTGAGCCCCAGAAAGCAACCCAGAATTCTGGTGGCATTACCGTCCAAATTACTTGATAGCGTGCAGATGAAAAGTGAGTATGGAGTAGTGAATAGCAACCACCATAGCCAACATCCCAACTAACAACGAGACTGTAGCCACTGGGGGTGACATAGTACATTATGCAGACAACTCTTCAGGAACCATGGAGGGACCACTATGTTCTGAGTGACCACCAGGTGGGGAATGAGTGGCAATGTCATGAAGCCTCATCCAGCGGGGAGATGATCTCCAATAATAATGGGACGTCATGATGCCAGAGGGCGTCCACAAGCGGGGATATCCCCAACAAATCATTTGCTTGATAACCCATTAGATAAGAGGAAGCAGCAGCGTCATAATAATCAGCACTAAGGCCCAGTTTTTGTGCAATCTTGTAAACATAGTTCTTGTTAGCAGCAGCAAACACAGGAAAAATTTTATACCATGAAACTCAACTGGAAAGGGGTTTTGTTTAATGCAAACAAAAACTGAGAATTAACCTATAACTGTACCAGTGATTGTGTTTGCCTTAAGTCCTAGGGGCTTGGGAATAAGTGGGAAGCATGAACAAAGGTATTGTAATCTCAACAATTTTTGGTGGAATGAGACCTCTCAACTATCTTAATGCCAAATTACCTTTTCACTAGCGCTTCAACTCTTTCTGATATTTCGCCACTAAATTTTTCATCCCACTATGATTTCACTTGGCTCAGTGACGCTTTGTTTAACGGGTGAATGGTAGCATCCATGGCAAGGACATGGGGATCCAGTCCCTTGGGTATCGAAGGGATTTATCACCCTTATTAATGAAGTTGGACCCCTCAATTTAACAGATTTTTCGCCTCTTCAGTGGAGCATGAAATTGTTGCTGGAGGTGGACCATCAATTCAATTTTGATTTTTTGCCTCTTTGGCAGCCCCTGAGATTGTCATTGGGGATAAGTGATCTCAACTTTCCTTTGGACGGCGTCCACTTCCTGCCACCACCACCATGAACACCCCCCTAATTCACTGGAGTAGTTCTTGTGTGGTCAGATAGGGGAAAAGGGGCAACCTTGAGGGGATACGCCATCACTTACCTCTCGTCCACCACATGGACTAAACCGACTGGGCGATGAAGGTGAAGGCTGCCTTATTGGCCTCCTTTTTAGCGAGAAATGGGAATGTCTTGCAATTGAGGCACAGGGGTGCTCCATCGGACTTACATTATCCTATCCTTTTTGAACAAGCGAGCACTGCCACCAGGAACCTGGGTGAGTGCAACGTTTTTATGGACCTTTATATGCTTAATTGCCAGAAGCATGGCGAAAATCAGGGGGACAGGTAGCATCAGAGTGTGCAGCATGAGAGGCCTTCACCTACTCGCAACAATTGGAGCAATCCAGGGCTCTGAACCAACAGATGTTATATGCTGGAAACCTCTTCCAGGCCATAAGATAGTAGACCGAACAGCGAGATCTCTGGGAAGCTATGATTCAGTTGACCTCAACCTCCTGAGCCTTCCACTACAAAGGTCTCTGGTTCCGCCAGAATTTTCCCTTTAAAAGGGGACAGCTGCGACACATGGAAAATGGGGTGCTGCTTTCATTGGGCTAGAACCTCAAACAGAAGGCGCCGTTGTCCATATCTTTTTTTTAGTACTAGATGGTCATTGTTGTCCATATCCACCTCAATCACATGGTGATCAGAATATTTGCTTGCAAATTTCTGGGGGCACCTGCATCTGCAGGCAATGGTTATCCAACATGGCATGTGAACCCACCATTATTTCATGAGATGGTAGGCGTTTCCAGTCTGTGTACCAATTCTAATCACTGATAGCTTTTTTTAAATGCTCCCAAACCAAAGACTTGGTGTCCTGGATGCGTTGCGCATGCTCTGATGCAGCTGACACCTCTGGCAAAAGGCATGGCTAACTGCAGATGAGGGGTTATACCCTAGCTTGGCCTCATATGGTAAGAAACCAGTAGATGCATAGTACCATAAGTTAGCGAATTGTGCTAAGGAAAGGTCATCCGCCCAAGTATCCTAAATGGCTTCTTGTAACAACTAAGGTTCTTCTTAAATTCTGATTATCGGCTCCGTTTGATTACCTTACTGAGGATGATATTAGTTTAGTGACATGGCATGAACTTCCAATATTGCCAGGGAGTTAATTACAAAAGTGCACCGTAAACTGAAGCCGATGGTCACTTATGATATCCTGGGTAAAACCTGAATTTGAAAAACACATGATGCACAAAGAGCTTGGCCACCTCAATGAGTTGATCACAGAGGAACAGGGATGAAATTGCGAATTTGATAAATCAGTCTATGACCACCATAATGGTGGTAAACCCATTGGAGCTGAGAAGCTCAACAATGGAAATGATGGATACCAAGGTCCATGTGCCCTGCTTGCTGAAGAGGGTGAAGGAGACCATTTTTTTTACCTGATTGATCTGACTTAGCCCATGCGCATGTCACACAATTCATGATCCATGCCGAAATACCATCTAAATGCCCAGCCAGTTATATGATTGCTTAACTAAATCCAGGCATTTCTTGTAACCTGGATGCCCCACCACAGGGGGTTATGGTGATCCTAAACAACTTCGCTGCAGAGATGGGGCAGCACCCATAGCCTCAACCAAAATTAATGTTCCCATCCACCAAGAAATATAGAGATCACTTATGTATTGGGAGTGCCAGCTGGTCCAACAACTCCAACCCCTCCGAGCAAGCTTTCTGGCCCATTAAAACCCTCAAAACCAAAACACATCCTGGGCCCAATCTGCCAACAAACTAGTGGGATGCGCTATATCTAGGATCTTGACTGGCGTAATTACTGTGGTTAACTACTGCTCATCCACTTCTACCAGAACCAATGCAGGGTTATGACTCAAAAAGTTGGGAAGAACATCCAATGCCATTTTCATTAACTTGTACTTAAAAAAACTACAGAGCTTACAATACATCCTATTCTAATGATGCGCAATCTTCTATGGTTTCTGAAAATAGTTAAGATCCTGGTGATAATCTGCACTGTCACCTCATGCTGCGTGCCCTGCAGCAGGTACCTTCAGTGGGTAAGAGACTAAGCCACAAAGCCAGCTCCTTGTCATGAATATACACAAGGCTAATCTAATGAAGCAAATTTGCAGGAAAAATAGGCAACTAAATGGTCTAACCCATCATGCATCTGCAATAGTACTGCCCCACAGCGGCAGATAAGGTGTTACATGCAACAATAAACATCTGGGTGGGGTCAGCATGTTTAAGAATGTGAGGCACCGAAAAACACCTTCTTGATGGCATTGACCGCCTGCTGGAACCCTCCTTCCAGTGGACCAGCACGTTTTTACCAGTCAAGGTGTCAAGATTTTAGCCAGATGGATCTTCCCGTTAGTATCTGAATTGGGGGTGTTGGTTAGTTGGTTATGATTGCCAAATAATCGCCTAGTTTGATATTGTTTAATGTTATAAATATTAAAGCGATTTAGGTTCATCAGAATCTGCGTTCAATGCCAAAATGCCAGTTAAAGGATTGTTGTGGGAGTTTCTGGCAAAAAGCTGATGAATCTATTACCATCCATTCAAGAATGGTTCTGCTGCTAAATTAAGAGCACCTGTGACTCATGCCAAGGATGCTCAAAGCTTAAACTATTCTTTATTTAACTGAGGTAAGATGACCGGGGATGCACAGTACTGAAACACGAAGAGAGAACGGATAATACTCACCAAACAAAATGAACAAAACCCCAAACCGAGCAGATGACACTTAAAATGTGAACACAACCAACCAGGTGGGACAGCAGGAATTGCTTCATCATGGTGGAGGGTAGGGGGGATCAGGGTCTCATCCTCAGCATTGTATTCACCCCAAAGAAGGCATGGGATACGGTGGAGAGCAGCTGTGGGCATCAGCGAGAAGTGGAGCAAAATTTCTGATGATTGGGGTGGCAGAAGCCAGCGTTTGACTATAAGAGAGACAATATTATTAGTCAAAACTGTTTCAGCTTTCATGTGGTTGGGGAGCTTTACAAATGGGTGCAGCTAAACTTGGATTTGGGATTCTGCGCTACCACTGCCACACTCTGGATGACATCATTGGTGTCTTTGTGAGATTCAATAAACAATTCTTTTGTAGCGTATTGGCAGTGGAGAGGATTATGGGAGGAGGTATTCCTTCTGCAAGCATTGCAACTGATTTGGCGACAGCTTTGAAGTGAGGATGACAATCTGTCTTAGCCGTTGGATCAACAGACAGCTTGTGACACTGCGGAATGTTTTGGCATTTTACTGTGGGGCGATTAAATGAGGGGGTAGCTTAGCATCATGGTCAGCATATACAAACTGCTTGAGTTGGATAGTGTAGTCATCAATAATATTAATAGGATCATCAATTAAGCCATAAATTCCATGGATTTTGGTTAAATTGAATTGGGAATTGACGTATGACTGAAGTTTTGGTTATTCGTTGGAGGACAAATGGAGTAAACTGGGACCAAGCCAGTATTTGATTGTAGGGATCGTTTGTGGCATGGGGCAAGTGGGAGGCTGGATTAGTGGCCAAGGCAGCAGCCAAAGCATCAGGACGGGGGAGGGGAATCTAGGATCATACCGCTACCAAAGCTGGTGGGGTGGGTGGCAGATTAGAAGCTGGCGGAATAAAAATCAGAGCCATCAGAAGCAGCTAAGGAAAGGCACTTACTTTTTTAGTGGTCCAACTTTTAAAGGATGGACAGATCGTCCGCCTGCCCTTGATGTGGGCCCAGAATGGATGATCAGGGCAGAGGGAATGATGGCACAAGGGGGAATTAACAAGGAAATTTTACTAAATTCAGGGCTGATTGTGGCATACACCAGAGGCCCAGCGAGGCGTGTGACCCCATTTGGGACCACAAATTGTAAGACGCGGTTGGTGCCATATGCTGCCAAACTGTCTATCAGCTCCTGGTGGAAGCACTGGAAGGGGGGCAACCAGCGAACTGAACCACCAAAGTGGTATCTTCTGGGTGCTGGGTCTGGAATTGTGGGGAGAGGGGTACCCTGGAAAACTAGTACAGCGTTTCTAATTGGTAGCATTGGCTTCACAGGTGAAGCTGAGATTAAACACCCCTTTTATAGGGGTGGAAATCAATAAAACCAGTGAGAGTCATCACCACCTGGCCATTTTGATAATAGCTTGGTCATGGTAAGGGGAAAAGTTTCCATAATTGACCTTAAGGCCAAAATTCATGTTGCTCCAGGGGAGCACTATGGGGCAACGAGACACCACTTAGGTATGAGAGAGGTGGGCGTTAAGATCCTTTAGAGGGAACAAATTTTCAGGGGTTTGGAATAACTGGGTGAGCCAGTCCAATCACATTTTCCCATTGATGGAAAACAGCAGGGGTAGTTTTGCTGCTGCCCACACTGGAGCAGCCAGGGATTTTAGGGACATCAGAGTGAAACTACAGCAAGTGATCAAGATTTGCCTCTTTTTTCTGTAAAATTTGCTCATAAAGTTATGCCAAGCAGAAAGAGAGTTTCAAAGTTTAAATTATATTATTTAATTAATATATGTAAACCAGTAACTCACAAGGATGGGTCAAATTGATCTAGAATTTTTGATCAGTTGAGTTATTAGGGAGAAAATTGCTATGATTATGAATGAATGAATTGACAACCTGATAGAGTTCTGGCCTGATAGCTGAGGGATTGAGGCGCAGTAGCCTGGGTATACATAGTCGTTCATTTCCTCCAAATAAACATCTCTCTTTTGCCCATCTAAGCATATTTGTTAGTAGTTTGTCAGCTATATTGGGGTTAAGATGGGACAGGAGATCCCTGATAGGCGTGGGTGATCATGCCTGGAGTGGCCAGTGCTTCCAGCTCCCATGCCTCCTCCCTATGAGGAACTTGCAGGAACCTGGCCAGCTGGCTACCAGCAATGGTGCAATGACTGGTCGCCAACTTTGCGGGGTGCAGCGCGGGATTGCCATATCCTTTCAGGAAGGGGGATGGTCTCGCTGGGGCATGCCCAAATGAGTTGGGGTGAAGGGTTGTAAGGGTGGCAGCATGGGAGTTCTCTCTCTCCAGACTGGAGGCAGGACTCTGGGTGCATGCCGAGGACTGAGGGATAAGGCGAAGTGGTTGGGTTGGCTGGTTGGTGGGTTGGACGTGGACTTGTAGGAGGTCGGTACGCCTATTAAGGCAAACAACAAAGGGTCATTTAGACTTCATACTGGTTGCCAGCACACTAGCGGATCACCATGGTTGATTTAACAACGCAAGGATGAAGCAGTTCGCTCATTTGCAAGAGGGCAGGGGAAAATTTTTAAAGAAAGATGGTTGTGCCTAAGGAGCTCTAAAACTGCTTCTGAGTTGTGGGAATATGCACTTAACATCGCTTGAGATTTTTGGGGAATGCATGACCATCATTTAAGATTAAATTACCCAAAAAGGTAACCTCTTTCTGGAAGAAACCATACTTAGATGGCTTTACGTAAAGTTCCGCCTTATTCAACGTGGCCAGCACTCCTCCAGGACCATCTAATGCTGCTCTGGAGTGGGGGAATGAACGAGGATATCATCAATGTATGAAACTACGCATGTGTACCTGAGATTACCTAGCATTTTTCTCAAACATCCACTGGAATGTAATCAAGGTGTTTTTCAGGCTGAAGGGTATTACGCAGAATTGGAATATACCCCTTCTGGTCCAAATCGCCACAAGCCACTCCTGATCTTATGCCACTAGATCTTATTAAATGCATTCATGAGGTCAAGCTTTGAAAACACCCAGATTTTCGAAATTTTCTTGTTGATCATCTGCTTGAGGGGGATAGGGTAGGATTGTGAGTGGTAATATTATTCTGATGTCAATAGTTGAAGCAGGGCCACAACGTTCCATCAGCCTTCTGAGTTAAATAGGTGACGCAATCAGAGACATCTTATTACACCCACCTTCTGAGCAGGTCATCCAACCATACTTCCAACGCCTTGTCCTCATGCGTCATGTAGGGGGTACAACGAACAGTTGATGTTGATCACAGCCACTGTCAAAAAGAAAGCCAATTAATATTCAGTGTGCGGCAGATGCAATTAGCTTTCTCTAAATCAAAAATATCATGGTATGCCTCTAATGCCAGGGGAAATCCAGCGAAAGGCCCACTGGGGAGAGGAGCGACGTGATGGAATTCCACTTTATTTTCGTTTTAAGAATATCAATAATGGGAAACCTCCCCAACAACTGAGTTTCATAAAGGACAACATATCAGCCTAGATGAATACTCACCTGCTTCTGCCACCACCCACCCACAGAAAGCCGGGATGAGCAGATCTGACACCTCAGCAAAACCAAACATGGAAACTGAACTGATGGACCTAGAAAGGCACAGGCTACCATATTTTGTATGAAGTCATTGAAGCGGATGATGCACCCAAATCCTGATGCCCCTGTTTCCAAGAACATGTCAAGATCCTGCACCAGGGGGGGCTAAGTAGGGTAAAGTGTAGCCTTAACGTGGCGTGACTTTGGAAAACTTGTGGAAACATAGGTGAGTAGCCAACGCCAGAACCCAGAGAGGCACTTTTAAAGGTCCTGCAGTGGCCTAGAAGAGGTGTGATAAGGAAGCTAATGACTGTAAAGAAAGTAAATGAGGCGTTTCAACCTTGGGACAAAATACCATGCCAAGTTTTCTAGCCTGTGCTGGTTTTAAAACTGTTTCAATAAAACCCGACCCATAGTGGAGCAGGAACCACCCCACTATGCTACCACTGAAGCTAATGACTGTAACCCAGCCTGTTCTTGCAGATGCTTCCACTCTCCTTTGGGGGAATATGGGCAGGAAGGGGAGGCAAGAGTTGGGCAACATCCGTTACACTACTTTCCTATGGTGGGCGCTGCAAAAGCAGGTCTCAGTGACAAGGGTGGGGCAATCCTGATTAGCTGGGCTTCGGCTCACCTGTTTACAATAATAACCTTGGTTTTATAGGTTGTCCTGAAACCTGGATAGCGGCCAGTAACTTACATGGGCTTAAACTGTACAGCGAAAAGTGAGAGAACTCATGTACCAAATTGATGGACTGACCCAAAAGTGCTGCCATAATTTACCACACAAAAAGGGCCTGGAGAGCAAACTTTGTCACAAAACCAGAAAGGAGAGACCAACTCCATTTACAAATCAACTACGGTGATGGCCCCTGCTGAACAGAAGGCTCTGGCCTCCGTTGCGGCAGTGGCCACTAATGTATCTGAGGTTAGAACCAAACGATTCAAAGTGGGGAACTCTGGCTCCTCCAAGGATCTGATGTCAAGCATGGTTGAGAGCTTCAAGTGGTTTAGCCGTGGAAGTGAAGAGTGGGTGGTCCAAGGAGATGCTCATGGTCTTCGTGATTGAGGTTTGAGGCTTTGCCCCACTCCATATTTCACTTTTGGCCCCTGGGTTGAAACTTATGGCCTTCCAGTCTAATCATTAATAAACAGATTTTGCTGCCAGTTTAAGCATGAAGAATGAGGAGGCTGTATGTCTTGACATTGGCAACAAGGTTGTTCCCAATCAGTTTTTTAAAAAAAAAAAGTGATGGAACCCAACTGGATCCCAATTTGGCCACCTGATAGTTAATCACTATCAGATGTCCCTATTTCGTTGGCCACTCTGTCAGATGAGATATTGGGTATTCATCCGGATCAATCCTCAACAGATACAAACAGGTAAATATCCCAAAATCCCCTAAGCGTAGTTACTCTAAAACCCTGGCCAACTGATTTCCGATTCACTTTGCCTTAGATAATTTTCCCTAGGACACCAGGTAATCTAGCAGGCTGGGAATTTGGGCAAAAATCCCAACATATCAATTGTACACTGATTACTCCACTTGATGTGAAGTTGGCCAAATTCAGTGTCTACATAACCAACATGCTCCATCACTCACCGTTCTGTCAGTGTTATTTTTTCCTTAATCTGAGCTATCATGCAGCTTAAAGTGCTTCTGCCTATTCTGCTAGGTCTGTCATAAAGCACTCAGTATTGCTTCCCAACATTGCTACGTCCTGAATACATTCTGCCAATAGGCCATGCCAATCCAACAGTTCTCATATCACCTGAAGTAACTCTAGATTCAAATGCTGGTACCAAGACGTCCAACTGACAGCGGACGTCCCCATAACGATGGTCCACCTGTACCAGCGCCCCCTGCACCTCAAAAAAGAGCAATCAAGGCAGTTGATCAGGATCTGAGTATCATTCTGTTGGGCTTGAACAAACCGCATTACATCCCCAATCTCAATATTGTGGTGAGCCAGCACATGCAGTAGCTGGCGGATAGACAGTTGCACATAAGTGACTAGATACTCCTCAGTTCCGTGGGTACTAAGTTGATGAGACAACCCTGTTGTAATCACACCCAGATAGGACATATCCTTTCCTTTCCTTTTCCTTTCCTTCCCTAACCCTAACCCTAACCCTAACTTTCCTTTCCTTCCCTAACCCTAACCCTTTCCTTTCCTTCCTTTCCTTTCCTTTCCTTCCCTAACCCTAACCCTAACCCTAACCCTAACCCTAACCCTAACCCTAACCCTAACCCTAACCCTAACCCTAACCCTAACCCTAACCCTAACCCTAACCCTAACCCTAACCCTAACCCTAACCCTAACCCTAACCCTAACCCTAACCCTAACCCCTTTCCTTTCCTTTCCTTTCCTTCCCTAACCCTAACCCTAACCCTAACCCTAACCCTAACCCTAACCCTAACCCTAACTAAATATTAAATTAATTGGCTTTATTTTAGATTTATTTATTTCTGATTAAACCTTATTTTTTATTGGGAGTATCTATTATATATTTTTAATATCTTTTTAGGAACTGCTCATCCTCATCCTCACTAAGATAATTTATTATCTCTACCAAAAAATATAATGCCTCTTCTTTTTATAGCCTTGCAACATTGAAGCTATCCTAACTGCTCCTCTTTATGGTAGGGTATCTATACTACCACCACCTGCTACATCTCCTCTTCTGAAGATTTTATCAGCTGCACAAAAAAAAAAAATAATCAACTTACTTATCTCCCTCTAGCTACTTATGCTGAGGCTGTATATCTTAATACTTTAAAGCTACCAACCTTGAAGCTAAAAGCTAAAATGCTCTAGTTGCTTATATCCAGTGTCAGTTAATTATCCACTATAAATAAGCTTCAGCTTGTATACCTTGGTAGTATTCTCCACAAAAAAATTACAAGTATTAAACACTTTTTTTGCTAAACTGAGGATCAATATTTGACTCTTTGCTCTGCCTAATATCAGTTTTTTGGAAATCTCTACCATTAAGCTCTTGATGGCTCCTGCAGTAGCAGCTTACCAAAATGCACTATCTTTCTCCTAGCTTACCTATATCTTTATATTAAAGAGCACTTTGATGCTTTTAGGCCTACCAATCTAAAGATTTTGCCCGCACTTTAGCAGTAGCTGATTATCAACTTTACTAAGTATCTTCACATTATTATTCTCAAAAGTAATAACCCTTCTGTTGTTATCAAGTTTCTCTACTCTGCTTCAGGTTAAAGAACTTTCCTTATCTGATACCCTCAAAAACCTGCCCCTTTAAAACCTGAATCTATACAATCTAGATATACTATAAGTCCTACTAACAATAAGGTGCCTCTGCCCTCTAGTACCTCTACTCAAGCTAAAGCTTTAACCTCCTCTGCTCCTATAGCTACCTCAATTCTTGAATTATCTACTCATTTGCTCTTATTATCCCTGAGGTGGATCATCTATCTTAGGGATCCTTCAAGTTGAAGCAGAGCCTTTTTTTTCATCTCTATCACCTCAGTATCTGAGAAGCCTAGCCCACCTGCTTTTAATAGCTCTGCACCAGCTGCTTAGCTAGAGATCTCTATTATCTCTACTATTATCAAACCCAGAAAATAAAAGCCCAAAAAGAAGATAGCTTATATTTACTGTTCTAATCCAAATGTTGAGCTAGTGCTTATTTATTTAGATTATGACATCTGCATAGATATTATCCCAGCTCTAAAGTCTCTCCCTCAGAGGACTATCACTCCTTTTTTAACTATATGTTCAAATAGACTAATATATCTACCATTAATAAAATTGTCAAAGCTATCAAGTTTAACCTTTTTTCTCCAAGAAGTGGCTACTCTGATTCAGCTATGCTTTTTTGTTTCCCCTGTTTAGGTTACTACCCCTTACCCTTAAATGGGTATTCTTAGCCCCACACTGCACAATAAAAAATTATTAAAACCTAACCCTAATCTTCTGAATAGATATCAGTTTATAATGGAAGACTACAATACTTTAGACACCTAGAAGCCAAAAAACTTATAAATGAATTAAATATTGCTATTACTAAAAAGGAATACTGAACTCTGTCAAAGGAGCTTTAGATGCTTGCATCATTTATAAAAAGCAGAAGCTGTATAAGGTAAGTATAAGTATCAGCCTATAACTCCTCAGCAGCTATTTCATACCATTAGGTTAGATGTCATAGGTTCACTACCTAAATCTACAGGAGAAAACTGATACATTTTATTAGTGGTTGATTATTTTATGTGATCAATGAAAGCAAAAGTTATTTACATACTGACTGCTAAAGCTACTGCTAAATTTTGTTTTAAAATATTTACTAGGCATAGCTGCTCACAGGTTCTATTAAGCAATAATTGATAGAACTTTATGTCAAGAGTTGTGAAGATCTTAGCTATAAGTATAAAAACTTAACTATTTTTAGCACATTATAATTTATTAACTAATAGTAATATAGAAAAAGCAAACATGATATTAGTTATAATACTATGCAAGATGTCACAATCAATCTGTTACACTGGGATTAATACTTCCAAATGCATTGATGGCTTACCAGATAAGTTTCTACAAAATATCAAAATAATCTCTTTTAAGGCTCTATACAAAAGAAATATGAAACTTTAGCTTTATTAGCTTTTAGAGTTACCATTGATATTACTAAAGAGCATAAGAAATACTAAGAATATTAGCTTAGAAGATAATTAAACTTTAGTTAGAGACAATAATGAATTTAGATGAGATAGTTATAAGAGAAGGTCTAGCAGCAAATGCTACTTGCCAATCTCTATATGTATTTAAGATTTTGGACTTAGTTTTATCTTATCATAACTTAATTGCACTCTAGGTTGAAAATTAGATTTTATCTGGGATGGGCTATACAATATCCTCTTCAAATGTGGAGACAAATACTCAATCAAGTTTTTTAAAACTGAAGTAATGATTAATTATGTTTATAGCTATTACTTGCATTGGTACTCATCTACAATATTTATAAAGAGGGTAATATTGGATATTTTAATATTAACATAATGTGAAGGATATTATCCATTATATTTTTTTAGCCAAGTTGATGCCTAGACCTAAGAAGGGGGTTAAAGGGATTACCTTAGTAAGCTGCCCAGATATGTTTGACATATAGTTCAGCTCAAATCAACTTTAGAAAAATTTAGAAAGAATAAGCTGATAATATTATACTTCTGAGATGATCCTGCTTAATCAAAATGATGGTTTAATAGAAGAACAGATTATTTCTATTTAAAGTGGCACTCAAGGCAGAAAATTAAGATAAATCTAAAAAAGGGTAAGAATTAAAAAACTGCCAAATGATCAACCTAAGTGACCTTTAATCTCATCTGACTTGAGTACTCAAATAACCATCTTTGCTTTACCAAAATTATTATGCAAAGACATTATAATATTTGAAATTCCTTGCCTCACCAAAACTTTTTTCTGGATATCACTTTTTTTTATTATTCATATTTTCCTTTCAAGGTTTAAATTGTTAATTGTAGCATATATATTTTCTATTTTATACTATAATAAAGTTATATTATTATTTTTATCTTATTTTGGTATGTGACTTCAATAAGTCTATTTTAGCATTATTACCATAGGGTGGTTATTCTAGCTGATAGAATATAAGTGTAACTTGAAACTCTTTTGTTAAAAATATACTTGTCATAAAACTTAGTTAGCCTTAAGTATTGACTGTTGGGCTTCTTGGCATAGCATCATCAAGCTTGGATAAAAGCTCTAGCTTAAAAGATGGTATACTTTGAGGTATTTATAGCTTAGTTATTTTACAAATGACAGTTCTCTACATCTTTATGATGAAAACTCTTGCTCAATATTTTGAACATCTATAAACTTCTACATATGTATAAAAGTATCTCTTTAACTTTATACCTTGTGTGATGGGTGCAAATTGTAGCTCCAAGAACCTCAATTGCTCCAATGCTTGTACATCCCTAAAATGATAATAATTCTGCTTTTTATTTACTCCATCTATGCTATTCTTATAGAGCTATAGAAATCTAGCTATATATCCTTATTAGGAGTATACTTAGTCTTAAAGTCTTATTCTGGTTTAGACTTTGTTTGGATCCAGTTTAGCATGCAGATTAAAAAAAGTTTTATATTTTATTACTAATTGTATGCTCTCTCAAACTGGTAAAGGTATATAGGTGGATGATGCTAAGTGTATGTTATTAACATTATACTTCAGGTAATTTAACTGGTCATTGTAGCATATAATTTTAATTTTTTATGTTTAAGCTTTATGTTATCATCATTTTTTTGTTCAAAAATGACATTTATCTTATGACTAATCATTAGCTATCTCCATAATTTACACTGATGCAGATGATAGTCTAACCCTTTTTAGCACAGTGTTAGATAAGCTATTTGATATCTAAATTTTTCAAAATCCTACTTCAAATCTTTAGGTTTTAAAACTTCCTCTCCATGTTATAATTTTTATTATCTTTTTATAAACTCTCTTTTACACTCAGAGGTGCCCTCTATAATGAGCACCAATGATTGCAAAAGTGTCACTCTTGCTTATAATTTGCTGATGCTAAGGTGTAAGCTACTTACGCTTGTTCATTTATATGTTTACAGAGGCATTTTTAGGCTATTTGGAGATTTGCATCTTTTATTATATATAGATGTTTTATAGTTTCAAAGTATGATAACTATGTTAGAACCTTGGTTACTACTTGATGGTAACTTCTGTTATACTCACTGAAATTTTTCTTAACTTTTACTTAATATATAGGCTTAGACAAACCTTCTGAATTTGATGCTATTAGCACCAAAGTAGTACAAATAAAAAATGGATTATATGAGATACTTAAAGTCTATAATTGAAACAAATATATATATATATATATATATATAAATGAAGGCTTTTGGGTTTAAATAGGACTTAAAAATACTAATAACTCTTAATTATGTCTTATTAATTAAATATGTGCCTTTTTATTAATTTAAAAGATAAGTAGATTTCTTATTTTGATTCTTTTCAACCTTCATGGTCAAAATCTAGATTATACTATATGGCTAATGTTTTATTTCTGATCTCTTTGCTGTTTTAATATATATATAAACCTTGTGGCTATTTAGTGGTGGTTGTTGTTTGCTGCACTTAAATTAGTATATTAATCATTTTGGTAATATCAAAGTTATAAAACAATGTCAGGTAGAAAATTAATATTGTGTGGAGTACTGATAACTAGACCATCATTAATAGCATTAACTGAGGTTCAACTATCTTAGGCAGCTATCAGATTGCTTTGATGATTCAAGCTTAAAAAAAGGCTTGGTTTTTATCACTGTCATCAAAAATATCTTAATTGTTAAGTAAAAAGATCTCATCTGTCTACTTTTATTTTGGTTATCACTGACTATAAAAGAGCTTGATTGTTCACAATTAACTAATAATTTTTTATTTAGTTTTGAATAGTTTGAGGGTTTTTGAAGAGATCATTTTCAAAAATAATAAATTAACTCTTTTTAGATGAGCAACTCTTAATAAAAAAAGGAAAACCTTATCTCAACTAAGTTATAGTAATTCAGCTATCATTTTTTATTCGAGGTGGGCTGACCTGGGGATGATACTGCACCGATTAGAGAAGTAAAGAAAATGGAAAAGGAGGATAAAACCCAGAAAACCTCCATGTATGGCATATGATAGGCCAGAAACTTCATAGACCGCCTTTGCTATTCACTATCTTGGTTTGGGACATTGGTGCACAAAATCAACACAGTCAAAATTATCCCCTACCCAAAGTCTATTACTGGGATCAAACTTGGGAGGCAGTGGTAGAGGGTCCATACTCTATCACTGGGGTATCCTCCCTGTAATTCAGCTATCATTTTTTTTAGTACTAGATGTGTAATTCAGCTATCATTGATAGCATTAATATTGAGTTTAGGTATGATCAGCAGACATAACATTATTTTTAATAGCTTTAGTATAAATAATTTTTAATCATTGTCATCAATGGCCATAAATTTTAGTCTTTGGTAACAAATAATTTACTACTGAAAATAAAGCTTGAGATTAGTAAATCTGGCAATACTAAAACAATTGCAGCATGCTTAGTATATTGCAAGTGCTAGTTTAGTAGGGTCAAAGTTATTTTAGACCAGCTTAGGCTATATACAAAAATAGTGTTTTTAAACTAATTAATAAATAAAGTATAATATTTTAGCTTTTATAGTAAAATAATAAGTATAAATCATTTACTAATCAGTTTTCCTATAGTATTGTTTAAAGTTTCAGAGAGTATAATCAACAATATATATAATAAGAATAATAAATATAATGGCATCTAGAATTGAGATAAAATCAATGAGGAGCATCTCATAATTATTTACAAAGAAAATATGGAATTAGTATAATCCTTATCATTGGGCTCACTTATCAACCAGATGGTGATTTCAATACCTGTTTATGGGTTATGAGATGCTAGTACTAGATTATCAATCTGTTGTGCTAGGTTGGCATCCTGTTGAGTCAATTAATGATATAGATTCTGTTTGGCACTATTGCTATGATAAATAGTGGAGTGACTGCTTAAACTACAAGTCAATGGGTACTTTATAAGCAATTTGTTATTTGCTTCTTATTTTGCAATCAGACATAATTAATATAGAATGCCTATAATCTTATAATTTCAAATTAGACCCTATGTAAATTAAGTCCAGTAATGAGTCACATTAGTTAAAAATTATTTTCTAAAAATAAAATATTTATCATAGATTAAATCTAAAATAGTAGACTTCAGATAAAGGCTTTATCCCTACTGTGGCAAGCTAAAAAATGCCCCATCAAATAGTTCAATTGTAGGGTGGAAGATTTTTGCTTAGATATGGTAGATGTGGAATAGTTGCTATCCTCTACAAATAAGAGCTTTGAGTTGTGCTGATGATGGGACAAAATATTGTATAATATGATAGCTGATAGCTGTTATTGTAGACAAATCTTGTTGAGATAGTTATTCTGTTTTGTTAATTAACTTAACAGCAGTTGCTTAAGCTCTAGTGGTGTTAATTTTGTATGAAAAGCAGTAAGGTATTGGTAGTAGGTGAGCAGAGGCAATACATTGAAAAGCATTCTAGCAAGCATATGATGGAGTCACACAGTGACTTGAAGGCCTTGACAGAATGATGTAAATAAAGTGATCATATTTCTAAATTATATTGGCCCAAGTCATCTTAATCTTAGATATATCTTACCATATATTTTACATTAATTTTGTCAAACTGAATTACTAACACCAGTTAGGTGAAGGTTTAATAACACTATGGTATCAGCATTTAATATCAGTTTAAACTTATAAAAGTGGATCAATATCAATGCCTACCTAGATTTTCTCCATTTAATATAGCTTGATATGAAAGGTAAAGTTAAAAACTTATCCAGGTAAATCTGCTTCATTAAAGAGTTTTTAGTGAGGATCTTCAAAGCATGGTGATAAAATTTGAAACTATAGGAGTAGGTATACTGAGCAAAGCATGGGCAAAGGTTGAAAAGCTAAGATTAAATTAGATAATCTCCATCATTAGAGAGTGAGATTGATATTTAAACTACTTATTGATAATTTTTTTTAATTATTATAGATGGTCATAAGCTAGTATTTCAAAAAGAGACTATTACAATGTTGTCAATGGTAAGGCTATAAAAAGTAAGGGCACTAAAAAGGATATTACTAAGTTTTTGCTATTAAAATTTATTGTTTCAAAGGTTAGTTTTTGAAATGCTTTTTAAGAAGGCTAACTTATATCTAAACTTGATTGAATCTTTGAGGCTTAATACTCCAGCTTGCTTAATTTTTAATCTAATTGAGCTGTCTAGTTTTAAATCTAGCTTGTGGTCAAAAATATTGGTTGTATTCTTAGTTGAGATCTTTTAAGGTCCAAATTGGGGCTTAGTTTTAGATTGATATGATAGCTAGTATTACTGGTCAAGTATTTTATCTTTTATTGAAATGCTTGGCAATTAGTCAAAAGCAATAATTTAGGTCTTTAAGTTAGTTAATTTTGTTTTAAAACTTAATTTATTGAAAATTATTGATTAAACTTTAGATTTTTAATTTATTTTAACTTAGCAATTTAGATCTTTGACACCCACTCTATTTAAAAATATCTTTCTTCTCATACAAAAGGTTTTGTGTAGCAACCACTGATTTAAACTAAATCTATGACTTAAAGTATCACATTTATTTTAATTAATCTTTAATAATTAGAGGGGTTATTGTAATTATACTTCTAAATGGTAGTCTAAAAGCAGTTTATAAAACTATATTAAATCATTGGAGATAAAGGGTTTAATAGATTCCCATTGTTAAAAATATAATATAACTATTATCAAAAATTATGCATTACAAAAATGTTGGTATTTAAAGACTGGTAAAGAGATTGTTTTCTGTCAGTAATAAAAATATTGTATGTAGCTTTGCAGAGGATTTGCACTTGGCTTGTTTTTTTAAATCATTGAAATAGCAGAGGCCTCAGCAGAATTATTTTACTTTTATAGTTAGTACAACATACTTTATATAGAGGTTATCTCAGAGGGTTGATGTCCATCATAATGAACTTTTTATTGCTTAACTCATTTTAAAAATTTTCTTCCTCTATGTAAGATTTTTTGTCTATATACTTAATTTGAAAAATTGATATTTCTGTGGTACTTTATTGGCAATTGGAAGTACAGGCTTATTAGTGCAGTCTCATTTAAGATATAATTTTTTAAAGCATTTAGCTTTTATTTTAAATTAGATGATACCTCTAACATTCTATCCTTGTATCCTTTTAGTGTATAGAAGATAATTATACTATATATAATTTTTGCTTCTTAATGCAGAACAAATATAGAGCTTCATTGGTGTCTTTTTTTAGTATTAGAGCTTCATTAGTGTCTTTTTTCACAAGATTGGGTTACTTTTAAGTTAAAAGGATTAAGCATTTTTCATTTCTTTATGCAACTTTTATATTCTAAGGCTATTTATTATTTTGTGATAAATTTAGGAAGAACTTCTAACTTTTTTTTATTTTTGTATTCTCTGATATAAGCAAATGCAAATTGATAAATAGCTCCATCTTCTGGTGCAAAGTGGTGTAGAGGGGCTTGCTGATTATACTTGACTATCTTATATAAACTGTCCTTATAAGTTTTTTAATCTACAAAATTTATATGATCTTAAACCTCAATTAAATGAGCTTTAGTTGTCATGACATCTGGGTATTATTAATGGTGTTTAAAATGTTGTAATTTTTTTAGCAATATAGAACAAATTATTTTAGGCTTAGTATGTTATAACTAATGTAGATATTAGGGTCAATGTTAATCCTAGACCTGCTTAGGGTATATAAAAGAAAAATGATTTTAAATATAATAAGTAATGAGAGAAAAAGTACTCTATTTAGAACAAAAAGTAAATTTTTAGTCACTTATTCAGTATCTAAATATTAGTGTTCAGATTTCTAAAATTATTATAAATAATAAAAACAATATATATAATAGTATAATGGTATTTTTAATTAAGATTAAATCAATGAGGAACATCTCATGATTCTTCAAAAAAATTATAGACTTATATAAATTTTGTCAGATGGCTCATTTATTAGCCAGTTGATGATTCTAATGCCATTTATAGATAGTGAGATACTGGCACTAAATCATCAATATATTTCTCTAGGTTCAAATGTTGTTAAGACAATTCTTTATCTAGGTTTTGTTTGTCCATATTATAATAAAAACTAGTTGAAGTGACTGAATAGACCTATAGCTCAGTCATTAATTAAAATTTATTCAATTTAAAGCTTAATTTGCTTAAATTTTATAGCATAATAATATGTATTTCTTATAAGCATTGTAACTCAATATTGGACTCTTTGTAAATATGTCCAGCTTTAAGTCACATATTAGTAAAATTTTATTATCAATCAATAATTAAATGATATATTCAACATAGATTAGAAGATATAAAATAGCAGACTATAAAAAGCTTTACCAAAAACTGAGGCAAAGCCCAACTAGTGGATATAAGATAACCTCAATTATCTGGAAGAGCATTTAAAACTTTGGTAACTATAAAAGAACTCTGTCATTGTTCTTGCAGGCTATAATATTCTAATTAAATTTACCTTTTACTTGTTGATTATTGAAAGAGATACTTCAAGAGTAAGTAATTAATACTTTCAGTTAATCATTTCTTAAAAGGAGAGTATGATTTCTTCAGATAAGCGCTAAACAATTAAGGAGTAGCTCTGGCTATAACTTTATAAGAAGTTAAAAGTTTTTGGGACTTTTGCCTTCTTAAAGAAGTATATCTCTAGTCTATTAAAGGCAGTAGCTCCTTTTTTAAGTTAGTGTAAAATTCTTTTATTAGATTACAAAACCTTTTTAAACAAAGTTTGTTTTAGCTTTAGTGCTCTATTGTGTTGAACCAGATAGCAATTTATAATCTCTTGTGATGCTTTAATATAGCTACTATTGCTGCATTACTCCAAGTAGCTTATGAAGGTCTTGAGCACATGGTAGCCTATTTTTTGTAGATATCTATAAAGTAGCTTAATGTAGTCATATATGACAAGAAGTTTTTAAGAAGTTGTAGAGTAAATTCTTTAATGTGTCTACTTTATTAGTTTTTGATATTTATCTATTGTTTAAACAATTTATTGCATTTTTTATTACCATTTTCCAAGAGTGATATCTTCAAAACAATCATGCTGGTATAAAAATATATTTAAATAAACTTTTTTTGTAAAAGGAAAAGAAAAACATTTTGCTGATGCACTGAGTCACAACCCTGCCTTGAAGCCTGACCAAAATATATGTCATGATTTTAACAAAAAATGGGGGGAGGATACCCCAGTGGTAGAGTATGACCCTCTGCCTCTGCCTTCCTGAGCTTAATTTTAGAAGTAAACTTTGGGTAGGGGACAATTATGACTGTGTCAGTCTTGCACACCAATGCCTCAAACTGAGATAGCAAATACCAAAGGCAGCCTATGGAGTTTTTAGCCTATCATATGCTATACATAGAGGTTTTCTAGGTTTTATCCTCCTTTTCAATTTTCTTCACTTTTCCTTATTGGTGCAGTATCATTTCCAGATCAGCCTACCTCAAATAAAATCTAAAATTTTAACAAAAAATGCTAAAGTTTTAATTTAAGTTTTGAGTAAGATAAATTTTTCAGAATTAGAAGAAAAATGTAATAGCTGCTATAGGTCTTACGTAAAATGATCACTTATTTTAAAAAAGTGCTTGATATATACTATTATAGTTATAGTACATACAAATGTTTCAGATTTGTGCTTAAAAAGTTTTGTTTGGATATTGTTAGCATCTAATATTCTATCCGAAAGGCATTGTTAAGTACCTCTTGGCTCATTGCATTTAGAGACAACTACTAAACATTATGATGTTCCCAAAATAGGCCACCCAGGGAAGAGAAAATCTTTAATTTGATTTGACATCTATACAGTTAAAGGAGTAATCTCTGTATAAGTAGCCAAGTAAACTAAGCAGTGCATGCTTTGAAATTAGATAAATTTTAAAAGATGTAGAACTATATAGCTTTAGCATACTATAGATTTAAATGGGCTGTAGACCTCACTATTTTGTTAAATCTATATTAGAATTACTAGTTTCTGGCTATATAATGCTATCATAGTGGTTATAGATAAATCTGCAAAGTACTTTATATTTATTGTCTGTTTTCAATTTAACTAAAGCTGTACAAAAAGCTCACTTGTTTATAATAAATTTTTTAAGGTATAGATTATCTATATAAATTATTAAAAAAAGGAATGCATTTATATCACAAATTTGAAGAACATATGTTGCACCTTAAAGATTTATCCTTTACACTTGACTTTTACCATACTGAGTTATATAGACAAACATAATAAATCAACATTTTAGAATCACTAATTTACTTCCATTGCTAAATTAGCCAATTTCAAAATCTTATAAAAGTTTTTAAACTCAACCAGCCTTTTTACCCATGCTGCTCTGAGCCTATATTGACTCAATCATTGTCTGCTGCCCCTGTATGAGGTGGCAGTGTACTGCCTCTTAGCATTTATAAGCTATCACCAAGATGCCCTGGGCTGGCCTAGCTAGCTCCATGAACAATCTTAGTTGCTAGGTCCACTTTATAATCTAGCTCACCACCTCACTTGATTACAAGTAGTGCATGGAAGCCCCTAGTGCTCCTTTAGAGAAACCTGCAGCCTTTGGGTCAAGTATAAGAACCTCTTCTTCTATGTGAGCATAGCCATAAGTGAGATAGCCACAGAGGTTTACAAACCCACTAAATTTATAAAGTTTAGCCCTTTTAAGGATATATTGATCTTGGCTTCTCTTTATAAAGTCTATGTCATAGCAGCAGCACTGCTTCCTTTATTATATAAAATATATAAATACTGACTATCAGAACTTGCTTGACAGATGAGGCCATAGACATGCTTCAGCATGTTGCACTTGCAGATGCTAGCATTGGGAAGCTAGACATAGTAGCTGATTTTAGGAGGCTTAGTACATCATAGTCAGCTGAGAGGACAAGAGCTTTATAAGACATAGCAATATATATAACTTTGTTTATTGAAATAAGATAAGAACTTAAATAAAAATAAGATAATATTATTACATTAAAAAGTACATTACAAAAAAATAAGACAGTACCATTTATAGTACTGTTAAAAGTAAATGGGAATACTGATCTATTAGGAATTGCAAGGAGTGAAAAGAAAGTATTTTTTGTTTCTAAGTGGTTTGTCCATTGTCTTGTCCCATCTGGAGAGTCAGCTGAGCTTCTTGTTCTTTTGTTAATAGTTTTGTAGCATAGTTTAAATTGGTATTAACCTCAAGTAGGAGCTCTACCAAACATCCAGATATAGAGGTCCAACTTGCTAGCTTTTAGAATATGCAGCTACTAATATATTTAGATTTTCTGGACCATCAATGAAGTTGTTGAGGGTGGCCTTAGAAATTAGGTAGATAAATTTAAAAGCCAAAAATGATTAACTAACTTTTGGAGTAATTTAAGTAATCCCTTAAATTTAAAATTTAACTTGATAATATGGGATCAAGCCTTAATTAAAAATTTATTGAAATAATTGAATAGCAAAAAGGTCAAATCTTATATAGTAGAATATGTCAAGCTTCTCCATAGAGTAATGCTTTTATCTTGTATAGGAAGAATTATGGCAGAGCATCCTCAAGCCTTGTACAAGGGAGTAAATTTTAGTTTTATTTAAAATAATTATTTTAATTAATTGTTGAGATAGTAGTGAGGTATTTTTGTTAATTAGTTTGATAATCTTAAGTTTTTTTGACTGATGGATTTTTTACTTAAACATCAAAAAATAGTTATCTAATAATGGTTAGTCAAGGTTCAAGTTAGCTTGGTTTAGATCAAGAGGCTGTACTAGGTATTCATGATGGGCAGAGCATGGCTCAGATAGCTATTTATCAAAAGAGTCCAACAGCAGCAGGTTTTACAAAAGTAATATAGCAGCCTCAGAACTTTCAGACTCCTTACTGCACTTGCTGGCATTGCAGTAGGAAGTGGGGGCTTTGGCAGGAGGTTTTAAACTTATGAAAGGGTTAAGCAGATGCTGAGTGGCATCTCTAGCAATAGACTGCAAGCATTGAACCTTGGGGTTAAATTAATAAGTTAGGGTAGAGTTGCAAGAGTAGATTGCTAAAGAAGCCAAGTCAGGATAGCATAATTTTATTTTAAAGTTAGCCAGTAGTAAATAATACAGCATGCTTGAGTTGCATAAAGCCAATGAGATGATAGGGCACCAAATACAAAATAGCCTCAATTTGAACTAGAGAACAAATAAGTTGTACAATATTTGATGACTGTCAGTTCCATCAGCAAACAGGCAAGATGATAGGGTATGATGATGCAGCGCTGAGTTGTGAAAGCCAAAGCTCATTACCTTGTAGATGTTGATCATTGTCAGCAGTCCTTCACCTTGATCCCAGTCCTTAAGCTGATGCATAGCATGGGAGAAATTAGCGATGGTGTCATAGTTAACCTTAAAACAATATGTGTGGCATTTCATATCTAGCTTCACAGTGCAATAGGTCTCAGTAGATATTTCTACAACTCTGATGGTAGAAACTAACTCAATATTCTTAAAGCTGAAGGCATTTGTGATGCTATCATAAGAAGTATAAGATTGAGAGTTGAGGTCAATAGAGGACTTAAGCTCACTGCTTAGTGGAACTATAAGCTTAAGGTACTCTAAAGCATATTGATTTATCTTGAAGTTATCATGGGCATAGCTTAACTGAGCCAACAACCTTGTTTGCAACTCTGGGTACAAATTTTAGTTTAGATAAATGCTCAGGGGGTAGTGCCTTGTTAGTTGGGACAACAGTTTGCTTTCTGAGGTAAGTTCTCAGCTTTTAGTAACTTTCAGGATTTGAGATAAAAATTGCCTCAAATTCTTATATTTTTTATATCTGGCTATGCTGAATTGGTCATCAAATCCAGCCAAGACAAAACTTTTTCAGGATCATCCTTATCTAGTACTGAGTTACAAGGAGTGGGCTTTTCACCTTCTCAGTCAGGTGAGTGATGATACCCATTGAGGATGCCCTTGAGAAGGCCATTCCAGAAGGTTAGTAAAGATTATGATTGGATGAGGCTCCAAAGATTCCAAAGGCATTGAGTCCTGATGCATCCTATTGATATTGAAGCATTTTGATTTAATAAAGTATTCAGTAAACTAACCCATATTTTCTCATTTCCTCTTCAGTGCTGTTTTCTGATTTTTCAGATTTAAGCTACCACAAACCCCAGTGCCAGTCCAAGAAACTGTAGCACTGACAAAAGTGGTGCTCACTACAGGGGCTCTGAGCTGACCTAAGTGAGAATGTCAATCACACAAAATGGAAACCAACAGCAGCCCTGATGACCAAATGACTGGTCAATTGAGGAGTGTTACTTGATGAGTTAGTACTTTATGATATGCAACGCCACCCTCACAGCTGGAAAGGCTAGAGTTCTGTGCTACCTTCCAACTCTCGCTGCCCTCCCTAGATGGGAGCCAATATCAACTTCAATTTAAACAAACCCACAACGTTGTCCAACAACTAGTCCTCAGCATCTACACTGAGGGCGCCCACTTTAGCTGCTCCCGCGCTTCCACCATACCATCCACCATGCAGGACCTCTACTCTTCAGCTGTATTACCTGCTGGAGAGCTTATCTTGGAGCCTGATTGGTACCTTTATAATTTCATTCATCCCACAATTTATCACCTTCTCCAGTTAGTAGAATTATACCATCAGGAGGTCTCTCAGCACCTAAGGCTTACCCAAAATTTACATTCATATTATCAAATTCTATGACACTGCCTTCTCCTTCATGCATGACAATCACAAAGCTAAACTCAACAACTGACCACTAATTAATGGGATCTGCAATCAGCTGGTGGTATTAGATATCAGCATCTCCAGCTACCTCGAGGAGCAGTTTTGGCTAAGCATCCAGCAGTTTGAAGCAACATGGACCCAGCATTTACAACAAGCTGAAGAATTGCTATGATCCCTACAGCAGCGCTACTGAGAGCTGGCCTCTCATAACTACTCCTCCACAGCTGCTGGGCCAGAAGGTCCCAAAGGGCATCAAGGGCCTTTCAGCTCTCCAACCTCAGGCAAACCTGAAGACACCTGGTGAAGGGATATAATAACTGCTCTGGCCACCCTGCAGGACCAAATCCAAAAGATGGCCTTGGGATGCAAGCTTCAATTGGATGGTGTTCTCCTCAACCCAGGGTCTCCATCAAGTGCTATCGATAAGATAGATAACCTCAGCACTTTTATGAGGCTCACTGACACTTGCATCTATTGGCTTGAGACAACTTGTCATGGGTTTGAAACCTAGTTGGCCACCATCAAAAACCAGCTCCAACTATAGAATGCCAAAATTTAATCCTTAAAGGAGCAGGTTGCTAGCAAGGCATCCACTTCCACCCTCATTCAAAACTGGTAATATATCCAAGAAGGCTTGCAGAGGCAGTTAGATCAGCGGGCTCCTCAAGAATATGCAGAAATGAAGATTTTGGAGCCAACACCTATCCCAGGCATTAACACCCTTTCTACTTTTATTGTTGCTAACTTTAAATATAGCTTTAAGGAAAAGTTCACCCCCAGATAAAAGAGCATCACCTCCTTCTTGTATGCCTATAAAAGTTCTATGGAGGAGGCCACTGACCAACAAAAGGTGAAGCACATCCACTTCTGCCTAGACAGCACCACCTGAGAAATTATGACTCTCCATGTGAAGGAGTGTAACATCTGGGAACAGGTCCACACTGCTCTGATCCAAGAGTTCAGCAATAACCAAACCTTGGCCAACCAGAAGCAAGCATTTATGAGCATTTGACTTAACAAAGGAGAAAACCCTATAGAGTTTGCCAACTGGTTCTATGCTCAGGCTCAACCTTTGGTTACAACAAACTGCATCACTCTGGATGATGCCATCACTGCTGTCATCTCCACTCTGGGGTCCTATCCTGAGGTCCAGATGCACATGATTGGGCAAAAGAATAGGTTTACTTTTATCAGAGAGATTAAGGAGGCCCTCAATAAGATCTCTGCCTTGATCCTGAACTCTAAGGCTGCATCCGCTGGCCCCTCTAACTGCCCTAGGGTCCATGTAGTCAAGAACCAGAAAAACCCCCATCCGCAGTGCACCTATTGCAATAGCTTTAGGCATAGCACCAAAACTTGTTGGAAATGTCTAGCTGAGGAGGTGGGAAAAGGGCAGTCATCATGAAGGATGAGGCACTCTATGCTGACATCCCTGTCCAGCCTTAAGCAACCCCTACACACAAACCTAAAGCTATTAACCCCAAAGAAGTAGCTGCAGTATCTAATGACAATAAAGATATTAATACTGCTTACTCTTCTTCTGATGATTCTTCTATGTTCCTTACATTGCCACCTCAGTTTGGGAGTTTGGTCACCTGAGTCACCATCTGGGTCCACAAGACCTCAGTTTATGCCATAGTCAACAGTGGCTCCCCCATGAACATTATCTCTTCTAAGCTGATGAAACACATTAAGGTTGCCCCCGACATGCCGCACTATATATGGAGTATGGCACAGCTGGCCCTCAGTGCACCCAATCTATAGAGGCCTATTTCTTTCTACTGATTTAGTTTGGGAAGCTTGCTTTGGATACAACTGCCATCGCTTTGGACAACACTAGCTACAATCTACTCCTCAGGACCCAGTTTCTTCAAGACTATTCAGCTGTTATCCACTACAATGGTGGTTTCTTTTCTTCTAGGACACCAAGTCCCTCTGGTATGTGAAACTGCCCATGACTCTAGGGCTGATGTCAAGGCCTGAGCCTGCCTAATGGAGACTGAAGGATAGATCGATTGGCTCAAGTACCATATCTGGGGCTCTCAAGTCCAGCTGCCCCCTTCTGCTGTGGATGGATCAGAGGGGATGCCAGTTTACTTGCCCGGGTGACTACCATGCCCCCAAAATCCCAGGTTGTTGTTGACACCCGGGTTCACATAACATTCCCTCAGAATATTTACTGGAGGTTCAAGACCTGGATAACCCATCTCCCAAGGAAGTGTTGACCTGCCCCAGAATTCTAGATCCAGCATATGCCAGATCGATATCAGTGTTGCTAGCCAATCTGACTGACAAACCAAAAATTATAGAACCTAACCAACCCACCACTTATGTTTGCTTATTACCAATGGGGGCTGTTGCTGACATCTAAAGCTTTGGGGATTTGAGGGACCTTGGCTTAGAGTTACCATTTCTCAGTTAACTTGGTTGATGCTAATATAGGAAAAGACCTCTCTGAATAACAGTGATTTAAGGTTTAGGAGCTTCTGAAGGAATACTCAAATCTATTCTCCACTTTGACCTACAATTTTGAAAGGATGAATGGAGTTCTCCACCATATAGAAACTGGAGACACCCCCTTTTGGTTTCAGCCTTACTGCAAGAGTAAGATCAAAGAGGCTCAGGTTACAGTAGAACTCAAACAGCTGCTCGACGCAGGACTTTTGGTCCCCTCATATAGCTCTTAGCCCTCCCCTCTTCTGCTGGTCTGAAAGAAGGATGGTAAGCACTGGGTGGTGATAGATTATTGACAACTCAACTCCATCACCAAGAAGGACTGCTATCCTCTGCTCCATATTGATGACTCTCTCCGACTGCTTGCAGGTTCCCAGTACTTCTTAGCCATGGACCTTACCAGTGGGTATTGGTAGGTCAAGCTCGCTCCCAAAGACCAAGCCAAGTGTGCTCTAATTGCCCACAAAGGGTTGTTTGAGCCTACCTGGATGCCCCAAGGCCTCTGCAACACCCCAGCCACATTCCAGCATGCCATGGATGGGATCCTTGGGGACTTGAAGCTTTCCTGTGTCCTAGTCTATCTGGATGACATCACCATTTTTTCACAAACTTTTTATGAACATGTCAACCACCTTAAGGAAGTCTTAGAGCATCTTCAGAAGGCCTCCATCAAGCTCAAGCTCTTGAAGTGCTCCTTTTTAGCCTGAGCTAGAGTTTCTAGACCATAAGGTCTCCAAGTGTGGCATTCAATCTATCTTCAATAAGGTCAATGCCATAAACAAGATGTTGTGCCCC
The DNA here is from genome assembly GCA_022478985.1 of Massospora cicadina. NCBI lineage: Eukaryota > Fungi > Entomophthoromycota > Entomophthoromycetes > Entomophthorales > Entomophthoraceae > Massospora > Massospora cicadina. Next base: position 20,753 of record JAKSZP010015972.1, on the reverse strand, counting down.
CAAAGCCTATAAGATATTCAAGACTTCCTAGATATGGTGGGCTATTACTGTCAGTTCATCCCACAGTTTGCCGACCTTGCCAAGCCATTGTTCTACCTTCTACAAAAAAATGTTCCATTTGAATGGTGACCTGAGCAGGAACAGGCCTTCAATGCTCTATGTACAGCTTTATGTACTAAACCTGTTCTAGTTTATCCCCATTTTAACAAGCCTTTCTTGCTGTTCACAGATGCTAGTGACATCACTGTGGGGGCTATCCTGGCTCAACATGATGAAAACCAGGTTGATCATCCCATAGCTTATTTTAGCAAGACCCTAAGCAAGGCTGAGCAAAACTACAGCATCACCAAGAGGAAATGCCTAGCCATTCTTTTAGCCATCAAACATTCTTGGCCCTACCTCTACAGTACCCATTTTACTATTATTACTGACCATTCTTCCCTTCAATAGCTGCAACAAATGAAAGACCCGGATAGATGGTTGGCTAGGTAGGCCCTACAACTGCAAAGCTATGACTTTACCATCATCCATCATGCTGGTGCTATTCACCAAAATGCTGACAGACTCTCCAGGATGCTGGTATTAGCAGTCCTGACCCTGGAGGAGGATTGGCTCTATGACTTGATAGGACAGCCTGAATGTTGGGAGCTGGAATCCCCCAGGTCCAAGCCAAACTCTGCCGGATGACTCAAGACACCCAGATCAAGGATGGATTACTCTACAAGAGAGCCAACAAGAGATGGCTCCCCTACATATGACCCTCCTCTCATACTGACATCATTCTGAAAGGCCACACTACATTGGGCATGGTGTGGTCAAGAAGACCCATGAGTGGCTGAAGACATGCTGCTACTGGGACTGAATGGTCAAAACTATCCAAGAGGTTCTGGAAGCCTGTATAATCTGCCAATCTCAAGACTGGGCCAACCCTCGATACCAGCACTCCATTGTTGCACCAACCAAGCTCTTTAATGGCATTAGTGTCAATGTGGTAGGTCCCCTCCCCACTGGTCTACATGGTCACAAGTATATTATTTTTACCATAGACCATCTGACTAAGTGGGTCAAAGCAATCTCAGTTCCTGCAGCCATGGCTAAGGCTACTGCTTTGTTCTTTGTTCACTCCATTTTCACCCAGCATGGGTGCCCTCAGACCTTGCTCTCAGACAATGGTTTGAACTTCACCTCCCAGATAGTACAGAATTTTACTTTACTCTTTGGAACCACCCAGAGCTTTGCTGCTCCCTACCACCCTTTTATTAATGGGGCAGTAGAACAGGCTAACAGAACTCTTGTCTCCATCCTGCAGAAGTTAGCCACTTCAGATCCTGCCCGCTAAAACCATTATTTACCCAGCACCTTGCTCACTTACCAGATAAGCTATCACCATGTTATCAAAATGACCCATTTGAAGCTCTGTATGGGTGGGCCCCACAACTACCTAGTAGTATCCAGCCTCTGTTTGAAGCCTCCACTCCTGAGAATGCTGATTTAAATATGAGGGCCCTTGCTGATAAAATTGTCTGGCTCCAAGCCCAAGCCACTCAAGGCATTGTTATCACCACTGGAAGAGAGACATCCCAATTGAATCTTGGATGACCCTCCTTATCAGAATTTTAACTAGGTGACCTCATTCTCTTTATCATCATCAACCTGAGGGCTAACAGAACAAGCTCAATGTACTGTGGTCTGGGCCCTACGAATTTATATACAAGGTGAAGTCTGAGTACTCCATTGCTGACATCAATCAAGGGACTGTTGTAAACCAAGTGCATGGTCAGTTTCTCCAACTCTACTCCCCCTCTGACAGGATCTTAAAGGGGGCCTTGTCAGGATTTGAGATAAAAATTGCCTTGAATATCTGTCTTCCAAATCCAGCTGTGCTGAATTGGTCATCAAATCCAGCCAAGACAAAACTTTTTCATAATCATCCTTACCTAGTACTGAGTTACATGGAGCAGGCTTTCCATCTTCTCAGTTAGGTGAGCAATGATATCCATTGAGGATGCCCTCAAGGAGGCCATTCCAGAAGGTTAGTAAATATTCTGATTGGATGAGGCTTCAAAGATCCCAAAGGCATTGAGTTCTGATGCACCCTATAAATATTGAAGCATTTTGAGTTAATAAAGTATTTGATAAACTAACCCATATTTTTCCATTTCCTCTTTGATGCTGTTTTCTGATTTTTCAGCTTCAAGCTACCATGAACCCTGGCACCAGTCTAAGAAACTGTAGTGCTGACAATAACAAATATTTCTCAGCCTTAGATAAAGCAACTTGCATTATTTGTGGGCTCTTGTTTGTTAAATCTGGCATTATCCCATGCTGAGGGTGGAACCAGGTAACTTTATAATTTATTTCAGTCATATTTGGCCAATTTTAGGAGGTAAGTTATTAAATTAATGGTTGACAGACTTGCCAGCAAAAGAGTCACCAAGTTTGTGCTAATTGAGCAAAGGTAAATTCATGATATGTTGTAAAAACTTTTGGTATTTTGAGGTGCTGGTGTATCTGGAGCTTTCAAGGGGTTCTTGAGGTTTGATCCCATTATCACATTCATTAACTAGTTCTTGACTTATCCTAGATTGATTTGTTTAATAGTTTTGCAATGCTCATTGACCAAGTTTGATTTGTTGTTTAGCACTTTTGGATTCAAAAAGCCAATGATATTTCATTTCCTTTTTTAGTTCTGAGACAGCAGAGTTAGAAATTTCTTCAAAATTTAAACATTTGTTTTTCTTATATAGATAATCATTGCTTGTAATAAAATCACTTGTTTATTAAAAGCTGAGCATTCTGATTGATTTGATCTTTGTCCTTTGATTGGCAGATGATTAATAGCTTGGCTAATTTCATCTGGGTTTTTTTAAAGCTAAAAGTTGTAAAAACACAATCTTTCATTATAGTGATAGATCTTAGCATCCAATAATCATTTTTCTAAGTAACCTGTAAAGGTTTTCTTTCTCCTAGTATCTCACATCTTTTAAAGCATAGTTTTTGATCCTTGTGACAAGATATTGCTGCCATAATAATTTTATCTATGATAGCTTTTTTTCATAACATCTCTTTCAAATTCTTTAAGCATTTTTAACATATCAAGCAAAGGTTTTAGCTGACTGTTAGTTTGAAAGTATACAAAGTCTTTAGGGACATACTTTAGGGTTCTTTGTAAAGCTATTCTTCACAGTTATTGTGTCTTGGCTATTTCAGAGGAGATAGGTCAAAAAGTCAGGATCTGAAGTGCTCACTGTAGATCCATTATTTTTGTCCAAGGCTGAGGGAATCTCCTCAGGATGCAACTTAGAAGGGCCCTGTAGTCAGCACCAGATGTTGCACTTCCACCTGATGCACTCACAGATGTTAGCAATGGGGACCCTGACATAGTGGCTGATTGAAGGAGTCTTAGTGCATAAAAGTCAGCTGAGAGGATATAGGCTTCATTGGACACAGCAAAGGATGTAACTTTGTTTATTAAAATAAGATAAGAACTTAGATAAAATTAAGATAAACAATATTTTATTAAAAAAGTACATTACAAAAAATATTAGTACTATTTATAGTACTGTTAAAAGTAAATGGAGATCATGATTCACTGGTAATTGCAGAAGTGATTCATCTATCATTCTTATTTTCAAATAGTTTGTCCATCATCTTGTCATACCTGAAGGTCAACTGAGCTCCTTTTTCTCCTGGTAATAGTTTCATAGCATAGGTCAAATGATATTACCCTCAAGTAGGAGCTTTTTCAAAAATTCTGGTATAGAGTTCCAACTTGCTAGATTTCAGAATGAACAGCTGATAAAGATATTAAGATCTTTGAGCTATCAATGATGGTGTTGCATAAGTGTGACCTTTGTATAAGAAAAAATAAGTAAGAATAAAAATATGAGACTGATAAACAAATTTGGAGTAATTTAAGTAAGTTACCAAATTTTAAATACAATTTGATAACATAAAATCTAGCCTTAATTTGGGACTTTTCAGCATATCTAAATAGCTTGAAGGTCAAGTCCCACATAGTAAAACATGTTAATTTTCTCATCAGGACAAGGCTTTCACCTTGCATAGGGAGAATTCCATAGCCACACTTATAGTTTAGTTTATCAACTTGCCCTCCTACCTTTCCCTGAATTACTCTGTCTCAAACTTACAGAGAGCTTGGCTGCTTATATTGCTGACATCTGTGTTGCAGTTTGCAGTTTCCAATGACACAATTGTCTTTCTGGGCCTCACACATTTGTGAAAAATCTGTTACTTCTGTCATGATATCCACCTCATGATATCCTCCAAAATGTGATTAGATCCACCCCTGAACAGTCCTTCTGAGAATGTGTAATAAATAGCTATACCATCTATCCCTTACACTTTAAACTTAACCATTCAAAGTGCAAGTTCTCAGTAGTTTACCTTATAAGCTGCTTCCTCTGCTTCTCTCTTTGGCGCCAACCCCACCACTGGTTATAATAAATTCTTTATATGGTAATCAATTCTTTTTCCCACACCTTCATCCACTGAGGGTGAAAATCCTATTGCTCTGCATAATTAAGGATCCTCTGCCATAAATATTTTTGATTAGATCATGGCTAATGTGCTGGCAGATTTGCCATAGCAATTATGTATAGCCAATCATCATCTACCTAACCAACTCTTGTTGCTGGTCCAGCACTGGCTGTATCAATTCTTTTTGAGACTCACAAATGAATAATGATTTGAATGTGCTTATAAAATTAAACCCAACATTGACTGTGTAACGCACTGGCTCCTTCCAATGAGCCACAAATGAGTTAGGCAACAGAATCCATGTTACAGACCATAGGGCTGACAGGGCTCCTGATACTACTCTCCTTGTGCGCACACTACAAGATTGAACAAGCACCCCTGGAAGACAGTTGCAAATATACTTAACCCCAGCAACATGCCTTGACTCCAAGACAAGGTATAGAGGGAGGCAATAGCCCTCCCAAGCTCACTCTCAAAGTCCAATTCATGTTGATTCAAGCCAAACATGGCTGCAGTTAGGCAATATTTTAAAATAAACTCAAAGTATAAATATATGAATTTTAAGTTCTTTTAATTTAATATTGGGCCAGGTTGATAGAAAACAGAACTGAGAAGCCTCCAGCTCCCAGTTCCTTCCCTATATACACATGCTACAAGCTAATATAAAATATAACACAAGCTTATGGTGCTAATCTGACTGATGCTTGGTGTAAACCTTACAGCAGGATTGTGGAATCCTCACTTAATGGTTCTGTGCCAGTTCCAATCTTCAACAGTTCCGCGCCAGTTCCATTTCAAATCCCAAATGAACCGCAAAACTTCCAAGCACCCATTCCATTCCATTCTCAATTTGAATCCAAATTGAATCTTGAAACTACCCATGTTACTCGATTCCCATTTTCCCTCGACTTGGACGTCCATCTTGCTCCTTGGCCTCCTTCAAGCTCCTGCCCCTTAGGCGTCCTTGCCAGGACCAATGCCCCCTCCTCCTCCATACATCCAGACATAGCCTGCCCTGTCTTACCAAAGATCAGGGCAATGTGATGCTGAGGATAGACCTCAACCATCACATCACCCCCTAGACAGGAAGAACTCTTGGATTTTCTCAGGACATAGGGCACAATCCCTAGCTGACTGCCATGTGGACTCCTCAATAGGATGATCCACCCAATGTACCAAGAATGAATGACATCCTCTCACCACTTTGGTGTTGAGAATCTCCTCAACTTCATACTCTTCAGCTCCTCCTCCAGCTGGGAATAAAGGAGAAGAACTTTCAAGTGGCTGGCCAAAGAATGGTTTGAGCTGCAATACATGCAACACTGGATGAGCTCTTGACCCTTCTGGGAGCTTCAGCTCAAATGCCACCTCGTTCACCACCCTCACTACCTGATATGGGCCCAACGCCACCAGCCCCAATTTCTGACTCCTTACAGGCAGGCGTAGTTCTGAGCATTCACCAAGACCCAATCACCTCTCTTGAAAGCTCTACCTTCAGATCTATGCCAGTCTGCCTTCCTCTTCTGAGCCGCGACTGCCACCACCAAATTCTTCTTCAGGAGCTTCAGGGTGTCCCGGATATCTCACAACAGTTCATCTGCCACTGGATTCCGCCCTTGCTCCCTAGGCCCCATACCCTCTGGGTATTGGCCGTGATTTGTGAAAAATGGGGTCATACCCGTAAAGGAATGCTTATGATTGTTATAAGCAAATTGAGCCAGCTTCACCCAATATACCCAGTCATCCTGCCGCCCTGAGACATAGCACCTCAAATACTGCTCCAATATCTGATTTACACTCTCAGTTTGGCCATCTGACTGAGGATGGTATGCTGATGAATGGCAAGCTTGATCTTTAGATTTCCCAACATGTGGAGCCAAAATTTAGATGTAAATTGTGGACCCTGATCTGACACAATCTCTTCAGGCACCCCATGTCTGAAGAAAATTTCATTTACAAAAATCTGTCCTGCCACTTTTGCAGAAATGGTTGACTGACAAGGGAAAAACTCTGCATATTTAGTCAGGCGATCCACCACCACCATCAAGGCATCCATCCTCTGTGACTTGGGCAGTCCTGTGATGAAATCCACACTCACTGAGGACTATGGCCTAGAAGGAATTTGAAGCAGCTTCAATTTACCCCCTGGTGCCACCCGTTGGGCCTTCGCCCTGGCACAAACCACACAATGCAAAACATACTTTTGCACGCCTCACTAACACCTCTCCACAAATAGTGACAGCGAACAAGATCTAACGTCTTCTCTTGACTGGGATGACCTGCCGGAGGATGGTCATGACTAGCTGCCATTAACTCTTGTTGCAGTTCTTCACTGGGACCCAAATCCTTCCCTCATGGCATATGATACCACCCTGAACCAAGAATCCCACATGCCCCCTGCTTGCCTCACCTTCTCCTGTCTCTTCTCTTATCTGTTGGCCCAGCTCACATCTTTGCTGTGCAGTCTGGATTCTTCCTGCCATTCCTTCTCTCCAGCCCTGGATCATTGCAAACAAGTTCTGTGGCAACATTGTGGCTGTGTTGAACTTTCTCAACTCCTCATCAGAAAACACCAGTCCAGAATCACGGCTCAATAAAACTGGCAAGATATTTTGTTTTCCCGGCTTGTATTCAATCCGCAGGTCATAAAGAACCAACTCTAAGTGCCACCGGGCCTGCCTCTGGTTCATCAGGTGTGGGGACTTATAGTATTCTAAGGCTCGATGGTCCGTTCAGATGACAACTGGGTGTCTGGCATAAATAGGTGATGTTGCCACTCCCCTAAGGCTGCAACTATTGTCAAAAGTTCCTTATCGTAAACTGGATAGTTGGTTTCAGCTGGTGCCATCTTCCAACTGAAATAACAGACAGGATGTTCAACCCCATCTTTACCCTCCTGCAACAACATGGCTCCAAGTGCAAAATTTGACACGTCAGTCTCTACCACAAATGGTTTGTTTGGGTCAGGGTGTGCCAGAACTGGGGCTGTCAGCAAACTCATCTTCACTTGCTGAAATGCCCTCTCCTCAGCCTCCCCCCAAACAAATGGCACATTTCCCATCAGTCTTGTCAACGGCACAGCCCATTGGGCCAGATCCCTAGAAAACCTCCGCACAAAATTTACCACCCCCAAGAAGCTTCGCACCTCAGTCCTATTCCCAGGAGCCTTCCATTTCTGCACCATCCGCAACTTATCAGGACAGATTGCTATCCCTTCTTGGAGGACCATGTTCCCTAGGAAGGACACCGATTCTTTATTGAACTCACACTTGGATGGCTTCAACTTCAAGCCTGCATTCCTAACCACCTCCAACACACTTCTCATATCCCTCACATGGTCCTGTACTGATTTGGAAAACACCAGGATGTCATCCATATAGGCAACACAACACTTACCCACTAAGTCCCCAATACATGATCAATCATGCGCTGGAAAACTGCAGGGACATTGCATAGCCCAAATGGTATAACCCTGTACTTGAAGTTTCCCAGATGACATTTGAATGCTGTATACCGCTGGTGCTCAGGGCAAACAGAAATTTGATTGAAAGCGTCCACCAAATCCAATTTAGTGAACACCCCACACCCAGAGATCATGGGCAGAATGTTCTCCATGAGTGGCATTGGATAGGGGTCAGGTTCCATTACCTCATTAAGGCGTTGGAAATCAACACAAGGACATAACTCCCCCTGACTTGGGAACCAACAGGACTGGCGAAACCACCAGCAACTTGGAAGGCGCAATCAAACCCAGATCCAGCATCTTATGGACATAACCCTCCAATGCCTCTTGGGCCCGGGGATTCAACGGATAGACTGGACAGCCCTTTGGTAACTCAGAGCCTTCCTTGAACTAGAATCCAAATGCAAAATCCCCTGTAGGTGAAAAGGGTGCATCACCTTTAGGCTCAAACACCTCCGCAAAATTCTGATACTCCCTTGGCAATCCTTCTGCTGACACACTTGAGGTGATTCCACCCATGTGCTTCACCATCAAACCTTGGGACTGAAATGTCCATTCACACATCCCCTGACCTCTAGGCGACAGCAGAACCCTCTCTCTCTTCATATCAAACTGTGGATGGACATGGTGCCACCATCTCATCCCCAGCACCACAGAATGTGGCAGGTGAGCTACAGCGTGAAACTCCTCCCTGAATACCTCTGGGCCTTGCCTCAATAAGACCTTGGCCTGTACTCACCATACCACTGTTCTTTTGGAGGTGTCTGCCAACTTCACCCATCCATCCTTCTGTAATAACAATCCATGGCTTCTTGCCCACTTCTCCTCAACATAATTTTCCCCAGCTCCGGTATCAATCAAAGCTAGAACTTCACCGCAATCCCTTCCTTCATCCCCCACAAGCACACTGATGGGCAAAATCAGATAAGGATAAGATGAAGTAAGCGGTTTATTTTGAGGTACCAGATTCACCAGTTTTTTGCAAAAATTATAAGGAGCCTTCTTATTCTGAGCCTCAGGATCCTGAGTGGTAATCTCGATGGGAATCCTTGTCTCCCACACCTCCACCATACCCTCAGGATTCCCTTGACTCTTCTTCCCTTCCTCCACATAGCTAAACCCCTTAGAACCATATACAGGCTCAGAACCTGCCCTTCTTCCACCACTCTGTCCTCGGAATCCCCCTGGGGGTCACACAACTTCCTGATGGGCCCGTACCAAACTCAACTGTCATTCTACCTGCAAGGCTAAACCCACCTCTTCCTCCAACGTCACTGCAGGTTTCACCACCACCATTGCCAATAATAGATCAGCTTGCAAGTTTTGGCAAAACATGCGCAGAAGCTGAGACTCAGGTGCCTTTGCTGCTCTTGCCAATGCACTCACATCTGGCCATACTTCTCCACTGACTTCTTCCCTTGACCAAACTGCAGTAAAGCCGCCCAGGCTGAATCCTGCATCTCATCTAGACATGCTGCACGATCAATCCAATCCAGACATTCCTCCACTGATACAGGTAACCCTGACTGCTCTTCTAAAAGTTCTTGCACCCAGTTGGACTGCTTTACTGGAAGTGCCAACAGAACCTGACTTAACTGCAAGGCAAACAAATCCCCCACCTGCTGCCTTTGTCAAACATCCCTGAAACTGAACCTGGCTAAACATCTGGTGGATCAGTTCCAAGTCTTCCAATTTCAAAACTGTGGGAATTCTTCCTTTGTCCTTCCCAGGCCCTACCACTTTCCCACCATTCCAGGACACACACTCTAAAACCTGGTATAATTCATGAAGCAAAAAGGCGGTGGAGAATATCACCATCAAAAATGTTGCAGTATGGTTATACCACTTTGGAAACACAACTTCTTCTGGCACCTCTTTTGCTTGCTACCATAACAACAGAAAAGTAAATGAGTTCTGTTTAATGTAACACACTGGCTCCTTCCAATGAGCCACAAATGAGTTAGGCAACAGAATTCATGTTACAGACCATAGGGCTGACAGGGCTCCTGATACTACTCTCCTTGTGCGCGCGCTACAAGATTGGACAAGCACCCCCTGGAAGACAGTTGCAAATATACTTAACCCCAGCAACATGCCTTGACTCCAAGACAAGGTATAAAGGGAGGCAATAGCCCTCCCAAGCTCACTCTCAAAGTCCAATTCTTGTTGATTTAAGCCAAACATGGCTGCAGTTAGGCAATATTTTAAAATAAACTCAAAGTATAAATATATGAATTTTAAGTTCTTTTAATTTAATATTGGGCCAGGTTGATAGAAAACAGAACTGAGAAGCCTCCAGCTCCCAGTTCCTTCCCTATATACACATGCTATAAGCTAATATAAAATATAACACAAGCTTATGGTGCTAATCTGACTGATGCTTGGTGTAAACCTTACAGCAGGATTGCGGAATCCTCACTCAATGGTTCTGTGCCAGTTCCAATCCTCAACAGTTCCACGCCAGTTCCACTCTGAATCCCAAATGAACCATGAAACTTCCAAGCACCCATTCCATTCCATTCTCGATTTGAATCCAAATTGAATCTTGAAACTACCCATGTTACTCGATTCCCATTTTCCCTCGACTTGGACGTCCATCTTGCTCCTTGGCCTCCTTCAAGCTCCTGCCCCTTAGGCGTCCTTGCCAGGACCAGCGCCCCCTCCTCCTCCATACATCTAGACACAGCCTGCCCTGTCTTACCAAAGATCAGGGCAATGTGATGCTGAGGATAGACCTCAACTGTCACAGATGGGGCAAAATTTTACAAAAATATCCTGATTTAACTCCCCACTACCATTTTTATCTTTATAATAGGTTTTCAGTTTACAGCAATATTCACTAAAAGGCTGGTGACCAGCTACTGCCTACCAACTCCCTCCTCTGCCAAGCCCTCCATATGATAATTGAGCCACTTTGTGAGGGCATTCCTATTCTAACTTTACTAGAAATTTCCATAATGAAACTAAATTTGTATTGAGAAACTTATAGTTGCAGCAGGCTGCACATGCATTGATGTGGCAAGATTACTGCTTTTTGAACTCAACTTAAACTTATCAACATATCAATTTTCCTATATGCCCAAACGCATCATCTTTGCTAAAACCAACTTGCTCAATAAATCAAAGCAATGTTCACTTTTGGTCTCATTGACAGAAAATCATCACTTCTTTCTACTTCTTTAAGTTAATGATGCCCCAAACCCCCTTTTGCCTACATTTGCCCACCACTTGATGAAACTAGCACAAAACAAAAATTTCCATCAACTCCTTTTTCTCTTTTAATATGGATGCTTAGGCCCAATGCCATGGCACCATGTTAGGATTAACTTATTTTACAAATAATCTCTTTTTTGACAACACAATCAAATATGCATGAAGAACCCCCCTCTTGGGTTAGTCACTAGTACTAAAAAAGTTTATATGAAAACATATTGTTGCTTTTATTCCAAAGATGATTAAAAACTGAGCCCAAAGACTGCCACTAACTTGTTTTAGCTAAAACAGCATATAACACTTTTTTTAGAAAAGTTGCCTTTCTTTTAAAATTTTAGTTATAGTTCAGCTCCTAATATAAACTATATGCAGATAGTAAGTTGAAAGCATCTGATGAGTTTTCTAGTTTTAAAGGCAACCTACTTGAGGTTCTGTAGAATTTATATGTTTCTTTAAGATATATAAGAAAAATGTAGATAGAAATGGAGATATGGAAAGATTATAGATTGGGAGATATGTTTATGGTCAATGCAAAGCATACTAGGATTAAAAAAAGTGTCACAAGCTTAGTCAAAATTAATTAAACCCTATTACATCCTAAAACAGTGGATTTTTCTCTTGCCAGGTAAACTTTTCTGCTGCATTATCACATTTGCCACCCTCAACTAAAGTCTACTCATGCTTATAATAGACCCACGCCTGGTACTACTGACATATATCTTGTTAATGGTCTTCCTGAGTATAAAAGATGACATTATATCTTTATGGCCTCAAGGGCATTGCCTTGAGTACTTAGTAACCTAAAAAATTCCTTCCTTTTGAAAACAGCTGGGTATTGGCTAGAATTTGTTCAAAATTTGCAGATTTAGTAAAGGTTTTCACAACTATTGTCCACAAGCTGCTTTTTTATGGCAACTCAAAAAAATTTCATTTGCTATAAATATATAAAATAAAGTCATGTTAGTTACACCATTTATAACTCAATAATGGCTGGACCAATTTTTATGATCTTTGCTTTGTTGAATTTGTCTCTGCCACAAATAGCAGAATAATTATTAAAGCATGAAAATATATAAAGAGATATACTCAGCACTGTATATTCTAAGTTTTTTATAGTTTACATTTGGACCCAATTCAGATATCTACTTAATAAAACAAATTCACTGATGTAATTACTGACTGACTAACATCTGAAACCTTCAACTCTAAAATCTTTAAATCTGATAGGTTCAATCTATTTAGATGAGTGGGTGAGAAGTGGTAAATCTAATTGAATCTGAATCTATTGAGTATGATAAGCTCAATCTATTTGGGTGAGTTGGTAAGAATTGGCATATATATATATATATATATATATATTATAAAGTTTGGGAACGGAATGCTAATATGCAATTATTTAATATAATTATATATATTTATATCAGTTCTATATAAGATCTAGAACATTTATTTCTTTTGGTAATTATATAGCAATTTTGCTGGGTATTTTTATATCCATTTACTTTAATTTTTTTATATATTTTAATATGTGGTTAGTTTTTGGCTATTTTTTAAGTCCAATAATTAATTTGTTCTGAGTGGTGGTTTTTTTTGTCAATTCCTTAGTCTCAATAATTCAGGTAAGTGATTGATGGTTTATTTAATTTGGCAGGCTTTATTGATTTTGGCTAAGTGGTTTTAGATTAAACTTTTTTAGGTTTAATGGTTTTTGAACTTATTGATAGCTATCTACCAGTATAAAAGCTAAAATAATTTAGAATCTGATTGAATTGATAAGTTTATTTTATTTGGCCAAGTGGTTGATATTTTTTGGTTGAATCAATAGGATACAGTCTAGCTTTTGTCAAGAGAGTGTCTGTAACTCTCTCATTCCCAGCAAGGTGATGTGGGATGCAAACCCACATTGCTAAGGAACTAGCCATTAGAAAAAATGGGTAGGAAGGCACCTTGAGCAGTGCCAGTGCAAAGGGTACCCCAGGCAAGTGTGTAAAGAGCAACATAAAATACCAGGTAAGTAAGGAACATTACTGCTTGAGTGGACCCCAGAGGGGCATCCATAATCAAGTGTGGTTTGATGTCAGGGGCTTTGGATGCCTTAATCTGGAGGGGACCTGGGCAGCCCACAGGTGCCCCTGGGATTTTAATAAATTCAATAAGGTAAAGACCCACATGGTTGAAGACCTCCACAAAGAGGTCCACCACCAAGTTTGCCCAAGGAACCATTGAAAAAACATAATATAATGGAGGTTTTTATTAAGAAAGTCAATCAACAAGGAATGTTAGTTGCAAAAACATATTTAAAATGGGCTGGAGAAATTCAGGTTCTGTGGAAGTGCACCCAAGCCTTGACGCTCCAATAAACAGATGCTTCTGTCCGTTTTGGTAAATTACACCAAAAGTGCCTTTACTTGAGTAATCAATTGAAGCCATATTTTACCTGAGCTTAAAATTTCATAGCTGGAGTGGGACTTAAACCCTTGGTCTCTAAAGCGAATCAAACCATCTTCATTTAAAATGTAAATCGTTTGTTTCAAGGCCTAGGCCAAGATAAGAGGCTGGGCATTTTGCACCCTATTAGTATCAACCTGGGCATGCTTGGCTTGCACCCAGCGTTGATCTAAGGTGTGCTTTAGGTCAGGGAGAGCCTGAAGCTTCATCTTCTGGGCCTCCTGTCACCCAGCCTTATCTCTAGCATCAGTGCCTACTATTATGTTATCCAACCATAACATTACCCTCTCCTCCTTCTTGGGTTCCACCCCCCCCTCCAGGGGCATTTGCTAAGGAGAAGTTCTTATGTGCTGGTGGCAACTTCATAGCAGCAATGGCTGGCTCTGGCTGAGATCCTGCAGCCTCAGAGAAATGATTGTTGTAATGCACTGGCTCCTTCCAATGAGCCACAAATAAGTTGGGCAATAGGATCCATGTTAAAGACCATAGGGCTGACAGGACTCCTGATACTACTCTCCTGGTGTGCGCGCTACAAGATTGGACAAGCACCCTCTGGAAGACAGTTGCAAGTATACTTAACCCCAGCAACATGCCTTGACTCCAAGACAAGGTATAGAGGGAGGCAATAGCCCTCCCAAGCTCACTCTCAAAGTCCAATTCTTGTTGATTTAAGCCAAACATGGCTGCAGTTAGGCAATATCTTTAAAATAAACCCCAAATTATAGATATATGAATTTTAGGTTCTTTTATTTAATATTTAGCCAAGTTGATAGAAAACAGAACTGAGAAGCCTCCAGCTTCCAGTTCCTTCCCTATATACACAGGCTAAAAGCTAAAATAAAATATATTATAAGCTTATGGTGCCAACTTAAATGATGTTTGGTGTAAACTTTATAGCAGGATCATGGAATCTTTACTCAATGGTTCCACGCCAGTTCCATTTTGTTTCCCAATCAAACTGCAAAACTCCCAAGCACCCATTTCATTTTATTCTCAATTCAAATCCAAATCAAATCTTGAAACTACCCATTTTACTCATTTTCCATTTTGTTCCAACTTGGATGCCCATCTTGCTCCTTGGCCTACTCCAAGCTCCAGCCCCTTAGGCGTCCTTGCCAGAACCAATGCCCCCTCCTCCTCCATACATACAGACACAGCCTGCCTTGTCTTACCAAAGATCAGGGCAATGTGATGCTGAGGATAGACCTCAACAATCACATCACCCCCCCTAGACAAGAAGAACTCTTGGATTTTCTCAGGACATTGGGCACAATCCCTAGCTGACTGCCATGTGGACTCCTCAATAGGATGACCCACCCAATGTACCAAGAATGAACGATGTCCTTGCACTACTTTGGTGTTGAGAATCTCCTCAACTTCATACTCTTTGGCTCCTCCTCCAGCTGGAAATAAAGGAGAAGCCCTTTCAGGTGGCTGGTCAAAGAATGGCTTGAGCTGTGATACATGCAACACCAGATGGGCTCTTGACCCTTCTGGGAGCTTCAGCTCAAATGCCACCTCATTCACCGCCCTCACTACCTGATATGGGCAAATGCCACCAGCCCCAATTTCTGGCTCCTTACAGGTAAGGCATAGTTCTGAGCATTCACCAAGACCCAACCACCTCTCTTGAAGGCTCTACCTTCAGATCTATGCCAGTCTGCCTTCCTCTTCTGAGCCATGACTGCCACCACCAAATTCTTCTTCAGGAGCTCCAGGGTGTCCCAGGTATCTCGCAACAGCTCATCTGCCACTGGATTCTGACCTTGCTCCCTAGGCCCCATACCCTCTGGGTGTTGGCCGTGATTTGTGAAAAATGGGGTCATACCCATGGATGAATGCTTATGATTGTTATAAGCAAATTGAGCCAGCTTCACCCAATTATTCAGTGATCCTGCCGCCCTGAGACATAGCACCTCAAATATTGCTCCAATATCTGATTTACTCTCTCAGTTTGGCCATCTGACTGAGGATGGTATGCTGACAAATGGCAAGCCTTGATCTTTAGATTTCTCAACATGTGGAGCCAAAATTTAGATGTAAATTGTGGACCACAATCTGACACAATCTCTTTAGGCACCCCATGTCTGGAGAAAACCTCATTTACAAAAATCTGTCCTGCCACCTTTGCAGAAATAGTTGACTGACAAGGGAAAACTCTGCATATTTAGTCAGGTGATCCACCACCACCATCAAGGCATCCATCCCCTGTGACTTGGGCAGTCCTGTGATGAAGTCCACACTCACTGAGGACCATGGCCTAGAAAGAATTTGAAACAGCTTCAATTTCCCCCCAGTGCCACCCGTTGGGCCTTTGCCCTGGTGCAAACCACACAATGCAAAACATACTTCTGCACCACCGCACCCACACCTCTCCACGAATAGTGACAGCAAACAAGATCTAACATCTTCTCATGACTGGGATGACCTGCCAGAGGATGGTCATGATTAGCTGCCATTACCTCTTGTTGTAGACTCTTCACAGGGACCCAAATCCTTCCCTCATGGCATATGATACCACCCCGAACCGAGAATCCCGCATGCCCCCTGCTTGCCTCACCTTCTCATGTCTCTTCTCTTATCCGTTGGCCCAGCTCACATCTCTGCTATACAGTCCAGATTCTTCCTGCCATTCCTTTTCTCCAGCCCTGGATTGTTGCAAACAGGTTCTGTGGCAACATCGTGGCTGTATTGAACTTCCTCAACTCCTCATTGGAAAACACCAGTCCAGAATTATAGCTCAATAATCTGGCAAGATATTTTGTTTTCCTGGCTTGTATTCAATCCGCAGGTCAAATTGAACCAACTCTAAGTGCCACCGGGCCTGCCTCTGGTTCATCAAATGTGGGGACTTATAGTATTCTAAGGCTTGATGATCCGTTCGGATGACAACTGGGTGCCTGGCATACAATAGGTGGTGTTGCCACTCCCCTAAAGCTGCAACTATTGCCAAAAGTTCCTTATCATAAACTGGATAGTTGGTTTCAGCTGGTGCCATCTTCCCACTGAAGTAACAGACAGGATGTTCAACCCCATCCTTACCCTCCTGCAAAAACACAGCTCCAAGTGCAAAATTTGATGCGGCAGTCTCTACCATGAATGGTTTGTTTGGGTCAGGGTGTGCCAGAACTGGGGCTGTCAGCAGACTCATCTTCACTTGCTGAAATGCCTTTCCTCAGCCTCCCCCAAATGAATGGCACATCTCCTGTCAGTCTTGTCAACGGCATAGCCCATTGGGCCAGATCCCTAGAAAACCTCCGCACAAAATTTACCACCCCCAAAAAGCTTTGCACTTCAGTCCTATTCCCAGGAGCCTTCCATTCCCGCACTGCCCGCAACTTATCAGGACAGATTGCTATCCCTTCTTGGAGGACCACATTCCCTAGGAAGGACACCAATTTCTTATTAAGTCACACTTGGATGGCTTCAACTTCAAGCCCACGTTCCTAACCACCTTCAACACACTTCTCACATCCCTCACATGGTCCTGTGCTGATCTGAAAAAACCAGGATGTCATCCATATAAGCAACACAACACCTACCCACTAAGTCCCCCAATACAAGATCAATCATGCGCTGGAAAACTGCAGGGGCATTGCATAGCCCAAATGGCATAATTCTGTACTCAAAGTTTCCCAGATGACATTTGAATGCCGTATACCGCTGGTGCTCAGGGTGAACAGAAATTTGATTGAAAGCGTCCACCAAATCCAATTTAGTAAACACCCCACACCCAGAAATTATGGGCAGAATGTTCTCCATGAGTGGCATTGGATAGGGGTCAGGTTCCGTCACCTCATTAAGGTGTCAGAAATTAACACAAGGACATAACTCCCCCCTGACTTGAGAACCAACAGGACTGGCAAAACCACTGGCAACTTGGAAGGCACAATCAAACCCATATCCAGCATCTTATGGACATAATCCTCCAATGCCTCTCGAGCCCGTGGATTCAACGGATAGACTGGACAGCCCTTTGGTAACTCAGAGCCTTCCTTGAACCAGAATCCAAATGCAAAATCCCCTGTAGGCAAAAAAGGTGCATCACTTTAGGCTCAAACACCTCCAAAAATCCTGATACTCCCTTGGCAATCCTTCCACTGGCACACTTGAGGTGATTCCACCCATGTGCTTCACCAATGAACCTTGGGACTGAAACATCCATTCACACGTCCCCTGACCTCTAGACAACAACAGAACCCTCTCTCTCTTCATATCAAACTGTGGGTAGAAATGGTGCCACCATCTCATCCCCAGCACCACCAAATGTGGCAGGTGAGCTACAGCGTGAAACTCCTCCCTGAATACCTCCAGGCCTTGCCTCAACAGGACCTTGGCCTGCACTCACCATACCGCCATTTCATTTGGAGGCGTCTGCCAACGTCACCCATCCATCCTTCTGTAATGACAATCCATGGCTTCTTGCCCACTTCTCCTCAACATAATTTTCCCCAGCTCTGGTGTCAATCAAAGCTAGAACTTCACTGCAATCCCTTCCTTCATCCCCCACAAGCACATTGATGGGCAAAACCAGATAAGGATAAGATGAAGTAAGCAGTTTATTTTGAGGCACCAGATTCACTGGCTTCTTGCAAAAATTATAAGGAGCCTTCTTATTCTGAGCCTCAGATCCTGAGTGGTAATCTCAATGGGAATCCCTGTCTCCCACACCTCAACCATACCCTCAGGATTTTCTTGACTCTTCTTTTCTTTCTCCACATAGCTAAACCCCTTAGAACCATGTATGGGCTCTGAACCTGCCCTTCTTCCACCACTCTATCCTCAGAATCTCCTGGGGGTCGCACAAATTCCTGACAGGCCCATACCAAACTCAACTGTCACTCTACCTGCAAGGCTAAACCCACCTCTTTCTCCAACGTCACTGCAGGTTTCACCGCCACCATTGCCAATAATAAATCAGCTTGCAAGTTTTGGCAAAACATGCGCAGAAGCTGAGACTCAGGTGCCTTGACTGCTCTTGCCAATGCGCAGAACATCTGGCCATACTCCTCCACTGACTTCTTCCCTTGACCACACTGCAGTAATGCCACCAAGGCCAAATCCTGCACCTCATCTGGACATGCTGCATGGTCAATCCAATCCAGACATTTCTCCACTGATACGGGTAACCCTGACTGCTCTTCTAAAAGTTCTCACACCCAGTTTGACTGCTTTACTGGAAGTGCCAACAGAACCTGACTAAACTGCAAGGTAAACAAATCCTCTCCACCTGCTGCCTTTGTCAAACGTCCCTGAAACTGAACCCAACTAAACGTCTGATGGATCAGTTCCAAGTCTTCCAATTTTAAAACCGTGGGAATTCTTTCTTTGTCCTTCCCAGGCCCTACCACTTTCCCACCATCCTGGGACACACACTCTAAAACCTGGTATAATTCATGAAGCAAAAAGATGGTGGAGAATATCACCATCAAGAGTGTTGCAGTATGGTTATACCACATTGAAAACACAACTTTTTCTGGCACCTCTTTTGCTTGCCACCATAACAACAGGAAAGTAAATGAGTTCTGTTTAATGTAACGCACTGGCTCCTTCCAATGAGCTACAAATGAGTTGGGCAACAGGATCCATGTTAAAGACCATAGGGCTGACAGGACTCCTGATACTACTCTCCTGGTGTGCGCGCTACAAGATTGGACAAGCACCCTCTGGAAGACAGTTGCAAGTATTTAACCCCAGCAACATGCCTTGACTCCAAGACAAGGTATAGAGGGAGGCAATAGCCCTCCCAAGCTCACTCTCAAAGTCCAATTCTTGTTGATTTAAGCCAAACATGGCTGCAGTTAGGCAATATCTTTAAAATAAACCCCAAATTATAAATATATGAATTTTAGGTTCTTTTATTTAATATTTAGCCAAGATGATAGAAAACAGAACTGAGGAGCCTCCAGCTCCCAGCTCCTTCCCTATATACACAGGCTAAAAGCTAAAATAAAATATAATATAAGCTTATGGTGCCAACTTGAATGATGTTTGGTGTAAACTTTACAGCAGGATTGTGGAATCTTTTTACTTAATGGTTCCGTGCCAGTTCCAATCCTCAATGGTTCCGCGCCAGTTCCATTTCAAATCCCAATCAAACTGCAAAACTCCCAAGCACCCATTTCATTCCATTCTCAATTCAAATCCAAATCAAATCTCAAAACTACCCATTTTACTCATTTTCCGTTTTGTTCTGACTTGGATGCCCATCTTGCTCCTTGGCCTCCTTCAAGCTCCTGCCCCTTAGGCGTCCTTGCCAGGACCAACGCCCCCTCCTCCTCCATACATCCAGACACAGCCTGCCCTGTCTTACCAAAGATCAGGGCAATGTGATGCTGAGGATAGACCTCAATCATCACAATTATAAAATAATTCAATCAGGTCTAGGGCATGTACACAATCCTGTGCTGGCACCCAGCTGTTCTCTGCTGTGTCAAACCCTTTCTAAGATACCAAGTACTCAAGGTGTCGCTTAACCTTGCAGAACAACTATAACTGCCACTGAAATGGCCAGGCTCTTTGGACCCAGTTTTTTGCATGGCTGCTTGATAGGGATGTTGTGAGCATCAAGCATCATGAGATCCCCTTCCTTGTATGCTGAACCCACTTGGCGCTTTCCATTAGCATTCTCCTTATAAACCAGCATAGCTGCCTCCAAACTTGTGGATATCCCTTGATGGACCTTCTTGAGAGTCTTAGTAAAGTCCAGCACCGCTTCCACTTTGGAACCACAGCTGGGCTCCATGTTAAATGCAGATTAAAGCTGTGGTTAGCAAAAAAGGTGAACAACTGATTGATGAATGCAAAGTGTTATTGTAACTAAATTGGGCCATGGGAAGGTGAGAAACCCAATCTGAATAGTCTGCAGTGGTGTAACAATGCAGAAATTGTTCCAAGCACTGATTCACTCGCTCAGTCTGCACATCCAATTGGGGGGGTGATAGGCAGTTGAATGGCAGGGGCAGATCTGAAGAGTTTTATACAACTCTTAAAAGATGGAGGTAAATTGGGGTCCCCAGTCACTAATAATTTTTTGAGGAACCCCATGGAGTGCAAACACATGGGCAATAAAGAGCCTGGCCATTTCAGTGGCAGTTATAGTTGTTCTGCAAGGAATAAAGTGGGCAAA